>JBAWJQ010003935.1:0-177652 GCA_037783105.1 Bactrocera zonata
TTTAAGTTTAACTCTGCAAAGTCTCCTTAACAAAAATGACAAAAAAATATTATTTAAGAGCTATTTTCACAGCTTTAGCTCCAAAAAACCACCCTCTTCTTCTTTTGTTAGCATATAACCTTGTTGAAGCCAAAAGCTTGTTTCTTTGTGGCAACTACTTATGAACGCTTTCACTCAAACTCATATTCACACACACACACTCATACATGGCATTTACCTTTGCTAGCGTACTTATTATGCTGTAATGCCATGTCTGCAATTTACTTCATCTGTCTGACAAGTCATTTTTAGTGTGCACTGTCGCATTCTCCTTGTAAACCGGCATAGTGTGCAGACTGTCACACAAGTGTACTTTTCGCAAACGTCAACCACATTTCTTGCTGAAATACATATTCCTTAAATAAACTTAATTCCTTCAGCTTTCTAACGTAGTTGTGAAGGCACGTGCACACACACATACATGCAGCCGCATTTATAGTTGCAAATACAATGCATATGCAGATTCCCACACACACTGTTGCATACTCGTACAATATAAGTATGGTTTATGAGTACACGCTCATATTTTGTGAATTTTCTCCATTCTGTTGAGAATTTCAATTTACAATTTATGACAGAATTTATTTTTATAAGTGCTGCTTGAAATACTTTTGTGGCTGCGAGACGATTATTAGATGAAAGAAGAATTCTACTTAATGACATTCAGTGTGGCAAATATGTATGTACACGACTTCTGTATGGTATATAATTTGTCTGAAAAAGATATAATGAAACTAAATGTGAAGTGATCGTTTCGAATAGTTGCTACACGCTAGTCGCTTCCATACTATTACTCTTTAAGCACATTTTGAGAGTCTTTGTGCAGAAAAATGCCTGCAATTGTAACGGTAATAATTTTGTCAGGATTTTAAGATAAGTTGTGGTTGAAGGAGAAATTAAACACTTTTTTTAATAATTCGACATTAATATGTTAATAAAAAGGTTTGTCATAAATGACAATATTTTAGTCATGAATATGGCCATTCGAAACCCAGAGAAAATGTTCTCTTCAA
Source organism: Bactrocera zonata (assembly GCA_037783105.1). Lineage (NCBI taxonomy): Eukaryota > Metazoa > Arthropoda > Insecta > Diptera > Tephritidae > Bactrocera > Bactrocera zonata. The sequence continues at coordinate 1,053 of JBAWJQ010003935.1, forward strand.
TAATAAAAGTGATGTCATTTAAGGTTATTCAAAGGCGATCCATTTCGATAAAATGAGATCAGTAGATCATATGAAATACTACTGTGGGCAAAATATAGCAAGACTTTTTAATTTTAATTTCGCGAGAACATTTATTCTTTGGAATATTTTTTCATAGGTTGGTATGTACTCTCTATGACATCTGTGCCAAATTTCAAATCAAAATAATCAATCATAATATTTAGTACACGCTTGTTTTTCTGAAGTACATAAAGTGCATTTTGCGGCTTTTACGATGAGTGAAATTATTCAACGAAGAAGTTCTATTAAATTTTGGGTATGGAATCAAATTTCTGGTGCCGAAATTTTCAGAAGGCTGGAAAAGGCCTTCGGTGACAATTGCTTGTATCGAGTATGTGGTTTTGGTTGGTACAACTTATTGAAATTGGGTCGAAAAACACATCAACTGATGATCAACACGTCAATAAAGTAAAGGAATCGACACGCTTGGTGCTTGAGAATCAACGACTAACAGTCAGAGATCTTACTGGCATTCTAAGGATGGATGGTTCGGAAGGATCAGTAAAATCATTTGAAAGATTATTTAGTTCTATGAAAAGTGAAAACACGATTGGTTCCAAAATCACTAAATTTTTTCGAAAAACGAGGTCGCGTTAAGTCTGTGAACCAATGTTTTCCGCCTACCATTATGCCATGAAACGTATTATTAGGGGCGATGAGTCTTGGATCTATACTTGCGACCCGGAAACAGATGATCAATCGACGGTATATCGTTTAAAAGTTGAGCTGAAGCCGAAAAAATAACGTCCAGGCAAGTCAAAAGTCAAGGTTATGTTGACAGTATTCTTCGATTATCGGTTAAATACAACTAAAGAATACTACTTGAGTGTTATATATTGTTTGCGCGAAGCTATTCATGAAAAGAAGGTGGGCCGAAAACTCTAGTTCCTTGCACCACGATATGCACCGTCGTTCACCACCAGCTAAGTTTTTTTCTCATGTAAGGCAGATGAGCAATACCGAAAATTGTAGAAAACTAATATCTTATATATCTCTATCTTTATGATATTTCTCACGAAACTCGACAAAATGTCGGAGTACACCGACAACATTAAAAAACTCCACAAATGGAGAAAAATACTTGCGTATGTAGTTCTGCTCACATGTACATCATATGCATAGAGATGGTTGATTTACAGGGAGCCAAAAAACCAAAAAAATCGAAATTCGGAAAATATTCTACGGATTATTCTGAACAAATTTGACTAATTTTCGAGACAGTGGTTATTACGAGGCTTATCTTTTAGGTCTCTTGGGCAAATGAATGGTCCGTAGAACATTATTTGCATTGCGATTTTGAAGAAAAAAACGTCAGGCTCTAATATGTACATATTAATTCATAAATTACATAATTTTCTACAGACTTCAATAAAAAATATTTTATTTGTGCATATCAAACTATCAGAGAAGCTGCCGCTAGGAATTCGAAATATTTTTTTCAAATATACCAACATCAATGCCTTACGTAATCCTAATCATGCAGTTCTGCAAAGAAGCAGAAAATGCAAATCGAACAAAACTAAATCGAATTCGTTGATAAATTGGCAAAACATATTACATTAAATTCAATTAGCACAAATGTAGCAAGAAACTAGAACGAACAAATAAAAGCAAAATATCTTAATCTGTTTGTGCAAAAAATAAACATATGTGCTTGGTTATGTACAGAGTATATGGTATGTAACGTATCTATGCTGGATCTTTGGCCGAGCTTCATTCTGCTTGTCTCGATTTGCCATTATGCAATGCCTAAGCGAACTTTAGCCATCTTCTTCGAAGAGCTTAATGAATTTCCTGAGAATCTCTTTGAGGGCAAGCATATACAAAAAGATGTGCAATTGGTAGTCGAGTAGTGACTGTTATGAAAGACTAATGTTTTATGGGTATCTGGACCGAACCCAGCACCCACGTGGCAGAAGCACTGAATCGCTAACCAACACGGCATTCACTTGTACCTTACCTGTGCACACATAAATCAATATAATAAGGCAATATATGGCATCTTCTCAAATTGGCGCACTTGCTCGACACCAAAGAAGTTGAACAGATTTACTTTTTCCTGCAACATTTAGTGTCTTTGTGCCGGAACGAACGGTCAAATGACCAGGACAGCAGAGACGCTGTTGCAAAGAAACGAACATGAAAAACAATAGAAGACGATTACTGAAGGAAATCATTGAATCATTTAATTAGCGCTTAACTGTGTGGCGCTCAACAGGAACTGCAGCATGCCGATTACGTCGCATGCCCGAGACACTGCGCGAAATCTGAAGAAACAGTCATTTAGCGCTAACGACAGTTGTCTTCAGCTTCTCCATTTAGTAAATTTGAGTTAAAAGCCAGGCTTTAAAGGGAGATGTTATGTCTGAAAACATCTTCTCTTACATGTCAGTGAAGGGAAGAAGTGGCATCTGAGTTAATAAAGCATGTCACCGCTATGTGAACTTAAGATTCTCTAAGTTAGTCTTCTCCGAGTAACTTAATTTTTTAGGCATTAAATTTCTTCTTTCTTTCAAAAATTATTCACAATGTAATATTGAATTCCTGTCTCCGACAAAATCGACGTAAAAACGTTTTCAATTAGCCAACTTCTACTCAATGCGAAGCGTATCAAGGGGAATTAGTGTTAATTTCGCTAAGCTGGAGTGCAATTTCGCAGGTAATGTGTATTACTGTAATATATTATATAATTATATATGTAAGTACTTATATGCATTGAGAATGCGAAGATTATACCAAAGACAGATGAGTACCGTACAGACACTGTAGAATGTAAGTAGTTGAGAGCGGTAGGAGAGTTAGTCGGGTCGGAGAACGAAAGGATAGCAATTTTAAAGACATTAGCGCATATAGAAGTACCTAACTAAGTAGTTATGTAATTATGTCCTGCGTTGGAACTCATTGTCTACTATGACTATAAATTGTATGGCAGAGGCGCGAATAAATAAAATATTTAATCATGAGGTATCAGGATTAAACTGTAAGTATATAGCTAAAAGCCGCCTGAAAGCACCATGATCAAGTCTTTAGACGATTTCTCACCTCAGCGCGCTTACATGACAATGCAGGAGCTTACCAGATATTTGTATATCGGGTAGTCGAAAAAATCTTTTCGTATTTCTAATCAAATTTTAACTTATTTTTTACTTGTTATTTATGTGATTGATAGCAATGGAGATATACGACTGCAAAGACACCTATTGACAAAATACGAAAATACTTTTTCGACTACCCAATATTTGGATTAGTAAAAGTTCCATACAGCTGCCTTTAAAGCATCGAAATATGTGCAACAAAATACCTCTTTAACAGATTATGATACGAAATATGGTGTTGTTAAGTCACCTAACACAAACGCACATACCTCTGAAATCTTCAGGAGATACATATCCCTTGTAACTCGCCAGCATCAATGAATACCTTCCGCTGACGTGTGCGCTAGCATACTTAAAGGCGAAAATAAATCGTTAATTTTCAACACTTCTCTCCCTTAACAGGCAGTATTGTACAGTTAATGAACACATTCGTAAATACACACACACATATGCGGTCCAGCTGCCTACAATAAAGTAATTCTGCACATTGCTGTCGATGGCCAGTTGGTGCCCACACAAAGCGAGACAATCAAGTGAACGCACACATGAGTTTATCTCACACACATACATACAGTTATACAACATATGCAATTTATATTACATTTATATAAATGGCTATATGTACATGTGTGTGGGTGGTGTGAGGAAAATTGAATTTTGCTCATTTCACTTCTTCAACGACAACGCACACACACACACTCAAGTCGCATTATAACAATTTACAACAAATGCTTATGTCCACGAATCGTCGGTGAAAGTGATGAAGAAAATGTTTGGCAGAGAATGAACGAGTAAATTAGTCGAGGGCAAGGCTACTTACGCGGTTTAATAAATATCGCTTTTTATGCTCGTAGGTAAACAGAAGAAAGGCAGGCCCTGCAGGAAGCTCCAAGAAGCAATTTGTTGGCATGCTTTGACGATTCATTGTGACTATACAATTTCTGCGCATTCCCTGCATGCGGCAAAAACCAACAGCGAGGCAGGCAAAACTAAAGTCCACATGCGTAAGCAAATATATGTACATGTGTGAGTGCATGTGTGTTTGTGCTTAAATGAAATATTACGCAGCTGCAACTATTTCTTTTGTTGTGGCAAACTTATTTTGCTCAACGCATTCGAAGATGTTCATTTATTACAGTATATCTGCCTTTCATATTAGCTGGCTTTGTTAGCTCTTCTATACACGAACTAAAGCAAAAAGAAACATGAAAGTATTGAAATTATATTATATCTGCATGAATACCTATTAAGATGTATGTATGGGTGTAAGTGTAGCAAGTGTTAATGGTCATAAATCATTAGTCGATTGCATCGGCTGTACAATAAACATCTACTTTTGGGAAAATTAATTTCCACGCTCATTCTCTGATTCTCTGAACATCTTGTCAATATACATAGAACAGCTCAGGCACAATTTTGAATAGAATTGAGGCACTACTCCTTTTTTTTGCTTCTGTGGCATTTACTTACACTGTGCTCCTCGAAAATATAACTAAAAGTTACGTATACGCCCACGGAACCGTCGGACCTTTTTTCCGGTATATCCTTCAATACCTTTTTCCATTCGGTTTCTATCTCCTCAATCATGTCAAAACGGCTTTCGCATTGGCTTTTTGAGTTTGCTGTATACACGTAACCAAAAGTTGCAGGAAGCCAAATAAGGCATTCAGGTTTCGGAACGATATGAGTTGAATTTATAGCAAGAAACAAGGCATTGCAAGATATGGTGCATTTGAGCGGTCCAGCATTCTGAACAATTCCAGGAGCCTGCTGGCTGCGACGGAGGTGATGTGATCTCTATCCACTTAGATGAAACCTAGGTCGGGCTGCTCCTGCAAATTGCTGGGCGATCCAGAATCAGGTATTCTGGTCTTGCCTGTTCCATGTCGCAGAACTGCCAGTTTGCGCAAGAAACTATGCCCATGTTGGACCAGTGCATGCTGAGCCAGAAGTGCCCTATATAGAGCGCCACAATGAGGTTGAATTTATCTCGCGGGAGATTGATTATTTCTTCAAAGTATGGCTGGTTGTGGTCCCACCACAATGAAGATTGAGTTCTGCGCTCTGACTTATAGCAAAGGCTTCTGTTTGAAAAGGTATGCAGTCCCACAATGCCTGCTCCAATGCCTTCCGGTGTTTTCGATCCATCAGTGTACCACTGAATGGTGAAAAAATTCTTTAAAACCAGTGGTGTGTTTTCCCTTAGAGCCCTCATTTGTTGAGACGGCATTATCTTCCCTTTGCCGAAACCCTCTGCTGCCATTTGCAGTTTGGTATGTTTCCCTAACTGTTTAATCAGCTGCAGTGGTGTAGCTTCGATAGTTGAAGGCCGACCGAAGATTGCGTTACCTTAAATGCCCAAGCAACCACTCCATAAGTGACAATAGGCCTTACGGTCATGGTATACGGCCATCTTATGATAACTAACTTTGAGCACCAGGATGCCTACTTCACGGGTAGATTGAGTCTAATGTGTGGAAAAGAAATTTGACATCTTGGACGATCGGATCTTCAACTGATCCTTTCACGAATGGGCCATTAATGCTTACAGAAACAGATTTTCTCTCCCATTTTATTGACAAAGTTGACACAGGAACGAAACGATGTTACCTCAATGAGGAGAATTGAATATTTTTCTTCTAAAAGTAGTCCCGACATACTCTCATATCTTTTCTCGGGCTTCATACTCTCCTGAATGATAAAATTAAATACAGTTACCGTTGAGAGCTATGTACAGATACTTGTGTGCTGCACGGCTCTGCCGAAACCGTTGACCACAGCTTGTAAACTAATATTGCAGGTGGAGCTAACTGCCACTAAACATCGCCGCAAATCTCTGCCGTCAGTTGCACGCACATTGCGCGCTGTGAGCCTCCAGTGGATTAGCTGCCAAGCGAGCCATTAGGCCATTGTTGTTATCAAGGTCGCTGCAGTCTACTCAGTTGCTGTTCTATGTTTAGGGTGTGCATGTGTGGGTGTGTGGTTGTGTGTGTGCTGAAGCGCTTGTTTGTCCAATTAACTTACTATTTGATTTCCGCTAACCGTGCGTCGGCGCAGCGATGCTTCAACTAGAGGCGATAATTGGATTTTGGTGGGGTTTACACAAAAATTAAATCGCAAACGTATACATTAAAATCCAGTAATTATATACTATAAATGTAAATATATATGCATTTGAGTAATTTCACAAATGAGTGCTTTTAATTAATAAATACTAACAAAGCAGGATTTTGTGGCAAACATATACTTTGCAGTGCATTGTTGGCCTTAGTGTTGCTGTGTGCGGCCGACCTGCTGTTTACATGAAGCTCAGGGTTCAAACTCTGCTTAAAGCTAAGAATTGAGCGCTTTGATGGCCACTTTTTTCTTGATTAATAGTAAATATTTGAGGAGTTTCATACAGGCAAATTTTTAGTTTACTTTTTTCTAACATTTTGCTGAAACGCAATCATAATCCGGTACTCCGAGCAGAAACTCGGCCTTGAAAACGTTTATAAGTATACATACATACATATAATATGAATAGAAGCTTATATACAACTAATAAAATAATTAGGCAAATTGTTGCTGCAAATATATTAGCATTAATTGTGGAATCGATTTTCGTGGAAAATGTGTGAATTTTGATTTGAATACCTTTGTTATCGAGCCATCCGCATTTTTGCCCATAACTGGCAATGTATACATATACATATATACGTATATCTACAATATTATTAAGCATGTATGTGCAAGATTATGCATATATTGTATACGAGTATTATTAAAAGCCGTTACTCCACATCTAACCGCATTTGCACCAAACTTTTCCGACTTTGCACATTCACTAATACATTCACGCGCATGTGTGTGCTTAAGCACTTATAAATTTTAATAGCAATTACGGCTGACCGCCGGACACACACACACCCACACATACACATGAATATGGTGCGCTGTAGTGTGTGCGTTAGAGTTAATCAAATCACATTTACACACAAACACCGCAAATTCATTGTGCAAGTCAAACCGCACTTGAGCATTTCGAGCACTTTGTTGGATATTTGATGAAATAATCGAATTCAATGTGAATAATTGAAGTGATTTCAATCAGACTAAAAGGCGTTGGCGCAAATGCTTATATTTATGCATGTCAAGTCGACACAAAAAGATGGCACTCATTAACTGAATAACTGTGAGTAATTGCATGCCACATTATTGAAATTCATCGCATTCATGAGCGAAAAAAAGTAGAGACTCTTTAAATTGCAATTAATAGCTAGGATTATCCCATTGCATAAGCGCAATTGACTTTTTCATTATACACATCTGTATGTGCTTGATGTAATTAAACTTTTCACTTTTGGTCAAAATAATTGATAAGTTGATCTCCTCTATTTATGCAGGCAACCTCCTTCAGCGCCTGTCAGCTTTTTTCGCACCTTTGTGACGAAATCTCTTTTCAGCGCATTATTGGGGAAGGTTGTGGGCGTGGGTGGCAAGCATTTATATTCCCCATATCCTGTCAGTGGAAGATTTAAATTTTCGAAATACTTCTCTGAACACTAAGTTTTTAACACGCAACAGATAACCCGTCGGAGAGTGCATAGGTAACATATCTAAAAAGTAAAAAGGGCTAAGTTCGGGTGCAACCGAACATTTTATGCTCTTGCAACTTGCAAGAATCAAAGCCAGGGAAATACCTTAAGGTGCAAGCCGTCCACCAGAGGATAAGAATTCAAACAATTATATATGCAGTTGAACTTCCTCAACTCGAATCACCATAATACACAAAACAACTTCGAGTTAGAGAGACCTCGAGTTGTGCAAGGAAGTTTGTATGAAATTTGACTTCTATTGTCAATTCAAGAGTTCGAATTATGAAAAACTTTGAGTTACCCTTCTCTAAATGGAGAAGAAGCTCGGCAGAGGCGATCTTACTTTTGTGAAGATTCACTTGGAGTTCCCTCAGCTCTTGATTTTGGTTCATCAGACTTTTGACTGTTAAATTTAATTTAGAGAAGGGCGGCTGCGACGTGATCTTAGTTCAGGAACCATGGATTCCACCGGGTAACCTGATCGCTAGACTGAAGTCACAAAACTACACAACATACACCCCCAGCGTAATTAACAAGGGAAGATCAGCGATATAAGTGGAAAGAAATATATTTTCCCATATTGGTTTCCGTTTAATCACAGATGATCTGACGCTTATGGCAGTGGAGGGGGCCAATGGTAGATCTCTTGTTTGTTCTCTACTCCTTGCATCTGTGCCACACAATTGCGAGGCGCCAAGGGCAGAGCTCCAAAGGTTGGCGGCTACATCCAGTTGAAGGAAGCAGACGTTGGTGGCAGGCACTGATGCTCATGACTATCCTACAATTTGGGAGAGCCCCGACATTAATCATCGATGTGAGTCCCTACTCAGTTATATTTTAGGAAGTAGTCTAGTGGTAGCTAATCGAAGTGAGGAACCTATCTACATAAGATCCATCTCCAGAAACGTTCTAGACATAACACTGTATACAAGTACAGATGCATTGATAGAAAACACTCATTACGCATGCTTTACGCTGCTCATGCAGCGTAGTGAAACAAGGAGCTTCGGTCTTGCAGACGCAAAGTGTGGGAATGCTTCCACTGCGGCAAGCTAGCAGAAAGCAAGGACTGTTGGAATGAAGTTGGTGCACAGGGCAAAGCGAGAATCCTGGAAAAAATTTTGTAGTGGATTTGAAAAGACCCACGAGGTGGCGAGAGGCAAGAAACTATTATCCAAAAGCTCCGCTTCGCCTGGCAAAAGTAGCGGAGAGTGGATGGATCATTGAAAGACCTAGTAAGTGTGTACTTTTCAGACTGTAAGGACTCCGTAAGTCCTCGGAGAATAAAATAAAATGAAAAATTTGCTCATTCGATCCATACAAATCTTCCGGTATGGACGGAATTATTCCAGCAGTGCTACAGAATGCCCTCCGTCTATCCATGTCATGGCTAAAGACGATTTTTAGGGGTTGCATGAAGTTCAGCTACGCGCCACACTCTTGAAGAGAGGCTAGGGTACTTTTCATACCAAAGGCAGACAGAAACAAGCCAACCTATTCAAAACTACACTGGTATTTCTGGTATTTAGTATCGAAAGGAGTCTTGAACACAAGTGATACCATTTCTGCAGCCTTCAACGAAGTCTCTACGGAATCTATCCTTAATAGTAACCAGTCAATAGGTGTTGAACCTGCCATACAATGCTAAATCAGAAGCCTTTTGACCTCTAGACGGATAAGATTAGAATGGAACGACGCCAATATGACCAAGGAAATTTGGAGCTACTCACGCAAGGCGAGTGCTATCTTCGCTTCTGTGGATTTTAGTCTTTGATCCGAAAATTTACACACATCCTTTCCCGTGAATAATCTGCTCATTTGTTGGAACTTATTCAGATCGGATCATTGTAACATATAGCTGCCATATAAACTGAACAATAAGAATCAAGCGCTTGTAAGAAATCTTGTTATTTGTGAAGAATATAAATAAAAAATGAGAGAAATAAATATGCAAAAATTCAATTTATCAATTATCGCAGGGTTTCAAAATCTTAAGCTTATTTCTCTACATTTTCACACAAACATACAAGTATATTCTAGTGGAGGATATAAAAAAAACGTTCAAAAAATATTATTCCCATACATATTTATGTCTGGCACTCTGATTCACGCTTTGTAAACTTTGTGCTCGCCAACTTTTAGGTATTTTTAAATTTCTTTCAATGTTACTGGAGAGCTCACGGCCCTCGCTCACACTCCACGCCACCTGCCCTCAAGGTAGTTCGAGATAGAAAGCTTGCCACTTTATATATAATACCCGAACGAACCGGTATCTAGTGCATATATATACATAGGTAAGAGTATTCAGTTGAAAGTATATTTAAATCCAACTATATCTAGACAGTTAGTACTACATGGCTGTGGCAGAGTTGCTCATGCAACTACTTGCGACTTTATATCGGCCTGTTTGTGCACACAAACAACCATATAGATATATACATGTTTGTAACTGTACCTGTAACTGTGAATATTTTTATGAAGACTTTCATGGCCGCCGCCGCCGCCGCAGCCATTGCCGTTGCCGAATTGCGAATGTCGAAAAACTCGGAGGGCCATAAAACGTTCAACTCGGCACGGATTTTAATATGTGCATATCTGTCTATGCATGTGTGTGTATGTGGCTGTGTGCATGAATCATGTTTTCCAGCGTTTTGTTGACGTTGCTGCTTTTACCGTTATACAGGTGCGCGCGTGTGTTTGTTTTCACTTTCACACACACACACAAGCGCGCACACAAATACAAACGAATACATTTCGGCGCTGCGCCACGGCCACTAGTGCCCGCCGCCACCGCCACCGCTGCCGCTTTGCCCGCACAGTTGCCGCTGGACTGCTGTTCAGTTTCACTTTTCGCTTTTCAAGCTTTGGGGAATTCGCCATCGGGCCAAATGGGCGGGGGCTCTCCAAGGCACAGTACAGTTAGTTTGTGTTTTTCAGCTAAATCAGAAATAATTCATGTGGAACATACAAGAAGTAAGCAATAAAACATTTTGCAACTTGTGTATTTTCGGCATGTTTACCTACACACACACACTCACACATTCACAACCACACTCGCAAGCACATGCAGCATGTGTAAGTGTGCTAAAGGGGTGCTACAAATAAGAAATGAAGCTGAAAACCATAACCGAAACAAAATTGCACAGGTAGCATAATTCATGTGGCCTCACACACACACACACTTCAACACTCACACTTACTGTTATATAAAAATATATACGTGCAACTGTGGCCGCAAAACGCTATCAATTGAGGACATGGCAGGTCTGGCAAAGCGGTGGCGCTTGCAACGGTACTCGCTAAAGGCGAAAAAATTCGGCGCCGCGAAGTTTGTTGCACAGATTGCGCGCGTAAAGCGCTTAAGTATTTCACTCACAGTTGTTGTTGTTGGTGTTGTTTGCCTTTTATTTTTATAACTCTGGTGCGGTTTAAGCTAAAGTTTGTGGTGCGTCCGCTTGTTTCGGTGTAGGTGCAGACATTCGCTTTATTTCCGGTGTGTAGTTTGTTGTTGTTGTTGTATGCAATTCATGTTACTTTAGTGACATGTGCTTTTATTTCGTGTAATTGTGCGATTTCCGTGCCCTCGGAAGAAGGTAACAAGCGCTTTTAAGGCCACAAATGGCGGACTTCCCACGTGCCCTTTCTTAAATTATTCTTATACCCCGAAGAGTGAATATTGAATTTGCCACGATGTTTATAACATCCAGTAAGAAACGTCGGAGACCTTGTAAAGTATATATATGTAGCAAATGATCAGCGTGACGAGCTGAGTCGATTCTGCTATGTTCACGTATATACAGGAACTTGTCCATCAATTCTTGCAATCTACCGTTTTGCACATAACTTTTGCTGTTTTGCACCCAGATAGGTCTCTCCATCAGGTTTTAATTTTCTTAACCATACTTTTGTCTAGCTCGTCATATACACAATTTAGATTTTCCAATGTTGTTCACGTTTTAAAATGTTAGCCGTACTCCATTCTTAGCAATCTCGTCCTCTATTTCATTGCCCTCGATATATTTGTGGTCTGGCACTCAGTAGAAGTACAGTTGCTTACTTTTGGCAACACTTCCCAAAACACGTCTGGTCGATATGCGAAACGTTGGGTATTGCCTTGTTTGCTACTTGGCTGTCTACGTAAATGTTGACTCTGGAATTGCTTGCATGTTCATTAGAGACCACTTCCGTATAAACATTCCTGCAGTCAGTAGTCGTCCCGCCTATTTTTCTGCGCAGTTTTCAGCGAAGAGGTGCCAGGTTTAGTACCAGTTCAAGAGCCGCTGTTGAAGTTGTTCGTAAAGATCTCATCATAAACCCTTTCTTGGCTTCCGGTAGGTGGAATTTCGTACGCCTGTCCCATATTTTACTACAACGTAAAGCAGAATTGGTCTAACATGAGAGAGAAAGTCCTAAGTTGGGCCGATCTGAAATTTTGCACACGTCCTTTTCTGCCCAATGAGCTGCTCATTTGTCGGAACCGCCGATATCGGACAACTATAAAATATGGCTGCCATACAAACTGAACGATCGGAATGAAGTACTTTCATGGAAAGTTTTATAATATTCAAATATATTTCCAAATTGGAACTAAGAAGAAATTTTTCAGATTGGCCACTACGACACATATGTAGTTGCCTAAAGAAGAACAATATTCAACTGGTACTACATACATACCATACAAAAATGTATCCAAGAGATTTGACATTTGTTATAACATTCATGAATATTAGGCACTATTTGTGCTGTCTCATGCGAGATCCAAGGTTTTCTAACGGCCTGAACAATGAAAACCTACTTTTGAAATCTTTTTGCGCGTTTACCGTTACTTTTTATAGCAATAGCCAACCAATAAACGCCAACTCAACACTATCAAGCAATTTAAATGTCCGACAACAATTGAACCAAGTTTGCATAATTCACGGCGAAAGTAACAATGCAACACTTATCGAAAATTAGTTGCCATCACTTCTGAGCAAAGCCAATTTTTCAGTATGCGATTACAAACACACAAGATTGAGTAAATTGGAGCAAAAAATATGGAGGGAATATACAGTCGAATACATGAGAAAGAAGGAGTGGTTGTACGGTTCCACATTTGATACGTAGAACTTGCCAACTCCCGCATGGATTATGAAGAAGAAGCAGGGAAACTATCAACTCAAACTTGAGAACATACAGTATATACACAGTTGCATCTCTGAATTCATTTGTTCTGCAATGTTGCGAAATAGAGCTACTGTCCGTCAAAATGCAGTGCTGCCAAGTTATAACTTTATTACGGTGATTGTCATTTGAATAAAGCGAGAGATACGAAGCGATGCGATTTTAATAAAGATGCGCCATGAAAGAGGAAAACGCTCAATTTACATAAACATACGGTACTTTTACATGCCAAATTAAAAGAAGAAAGCAACGGACAATGTGGCATGCTGATCACCCATACATATGTATAGTATATGTATGAATGTGCAATGGACTCGTTTGTAAGCGAATTATCGCCAGTTATAATTACGTATGACATATATATGATAAGTAAGTATGTATTATTCAGAAACTATGCGCATAACAGTAAATATTCTTATGACACACATACACATATATATGTATGTATATTAAAGCGGGTCGTTTTACAGTGAGCCAAAAAACCGAAAAATCGCGTGTGCGGGAAATGCTCTTCGGATCATTCCGCATAACTTTGCCTAAGAGACTATGGGTCTAAAACCAGTTTCGAACTTCGCCTTAAAAGTCGCTGGCTCGATACCCGAAACATTTCCCGCGTACGCGCTTTTATTGCAAAAAAATCGACCTGTTCTCATATACTTGTATGTGCATATGTACTAATATTTTCACGAACCACTCATATCTATGTGGTTATGCATATATGCCAGCATGTGGTTAACTGATCGAATTATGATGTGTTGGAGTGACAGTTGCAATTTTGCATTTGTCACGTTGTCCGTATTCAATGAATATTTAAAGCCATAAACACAAATGCATTTCAGTCGACAGTTTGCAGTTAGCAATCGCATAAGTTCCAAGTTTTTGCATAGAAAAATACGAAAGAATTATCATAACAATAGATAAAATAATTCGATTAAAATTAAGAAAATAATAAGAAACATGTAAAAAATAGTGAAATATATAGTTAACATCAGTAAGAGATGTATTCAGAAAATTAAAAGGATTTTCTTTTTTGAAATTTTTTTTTTCATTCGCCTACATTAATGTCGTCTCCTCCAAGTAGTCTCCTTTTGATGCAATACACTTATCCCAGCGCTTCTTCCAATCCAATTCCGTCGAAACACTTCTCACACTCGCATTTTTGGATAGTCTTTAGCTCTTTCAGTCATGCTCTTTGAATGAAATGCCTATAAAATTATATGTTTTGATAGTTTAGATTTTCAAAAATATGACCTTGGAAGATTTTTCAAAACTCGACTTATTTTCAGAGATACAGCCGATTTTGTGACGTGGCGTCCGTGTTCACAAGACTTGTCTCCTAAACTTTAAACGCGTTTTTCTCGAAGCTGACTTTTTCGGAACGATACCCACGATTTCTTAGATTCTACTGGACCTATTTACCTGAAATTTTTATGGAGTCTTTTTTATAGGCTTGTCTATAGTTGGAACTAGCCCCATCCCCAAATTTTTATTTTTATTATTTAAAAAAAATTCTAAATAGTCAGAAAAAGTGACCTAAAAAACTTTTTTTCAGGCAGTCGCCATTTTGTGAAAACATTTTTTTCCCACTTTTCCGTAGTTTCGGCCATTGCGAAATTTTTCTAGATTAATAACCTTTTTTTTTAGTTTCAGATAACTAAGGGGGTTGAAATCATGGATATGGTCACGTGGAAATTTTTAGAGACCCCCCACCTCGTCAGCTCATAATTTTTTAAATTATTTTACTTTTTCTAGTTTTTAATTTTTTTCTGTACTCTTCTAAATTTAAAAAATAACTAGTAAAAATATGGATGGTAAAAAAATTAATTGCCTTTTTTTATACGACACTTTAAAAATTACCTGAAATTCATGCTTCTAGACCAGAATACCCCCTGAAGGACTAGTTTGTGTTGACAGGCGGGCGAACAGGCAAACAGAGATAGGTAAATCTACTTATCTCGTTATGCCGATCGTTTACTTAGGCATTCACATCTTATACACGGTCGCCGACGCTTCCTTTGGAGCGTTAGTAATATGATGTACCCTACCTACAAGCCCAGAGATGATATTCCAAGCAAGGCTGGTAGACAATAGACCGTGAGCTCTGCCACAAACTAGGGAATAGAACATTAGCCGCTGCCAGGAGCGAGCACTAAACTGGAAAGCAATTAAGGAAGACGTCAGCAACTACAGGATCTCTCCTTGAATACAGTTCTTGCAAGTAATTTCTTGAGTTAGTTTCTTCATTTTACACTGAGATGGGAGACTGCATCATAATTCTTCAAAGTTATAAGACACATATAATAATTTTTTTTAATAAAAATATATAATATATTCTTGCAAATATACATAAAAAATCATATTTATATTCAAAAATTTGTCTGAACAAGTGAAGAAGGCTTAGTTTCTGTACTCTCAGGTTTCTACGTAACATACAGCTGTACAGAATACCACCAATTTGCGCCGGCACCGCCACCCGCTCACACACGCCCACATGCCACAGTACATGCGGCAGAAGCACAGTTATGGTGGATGCGCCAGCGTAGGCGTGTCTGTGGCGCATGTTGCGTGGCTTGTAGGCAAACATTCTATAATTATGTTGCATGCATTAGCACTGGCTGTGCCAATATTTGCGCTGCACTTTAAATGTGACTAAATGATAATGAGCAAAATGAAAAATTTCCCTTGTAGTCCTGCGGTTGCGATTAGAAGCCTCGCGCGCGCGCGCCTTGTGTGTGTGTTTAATCTCGAAGCGTTTGAGAAGTGGGCGAGGACTACAAGGAGATGGATGCATGGATGTGCTCATGTGCACTTTGCAGCTTTATAGTTGTTGTACAAGGCCTCGGCAAGAAAACTTGTGTATGCGCTTGTAATTAAAGGAGCAATGGCGTGCTCATATGTGTGTGTGCGTGCGTGTATGTGGTTTTTTGACGTTTTCAATTATGCACTCACTTTCCGCCACTTTCGCTGTTGACATTTCCGCACTTGCATTAGCAATTTTTATTACTCAATCCACATTTTCTGTGGCAACATTCATTTTGTGTCAGCAATTCTGTTTGCTGCTTGTACCTTTGAGAGCGCTCCTCGGCGTGGCAAGTGGGCATGGCTCTTTGGAGAGTCAATATTTTTCAATGTTTGCAATAACTTTTAGTTGCTCGTTAAGAGAACAAGCGCTTAATTGTAATTTATGCCACACAAACCAAACACACAAACACTTCAAGTGCATTTTTAATCAAAAAAAAAGAAAAAAAAATTAAAGAAAAATCTTAAGTGAATTGTTACTAAATGCTTAAATCATTTTCGCCTCAAAAAGTGTTCACAAATCTTAAATCAATCGGTTATACAAGCCTTAAGTGTATTGCTTGACTTATGCAGTGGAACTTAGCCTCTTTTGTGATTTGACTTCCGGCCGACTTGGAATGATTAGCAGTCAACGCTGAAACGTGTTTATAAAACGACTGTCGTAAAAGTTTTAGAGCATATCAAAAAGTACACTAAATTTTATGACGGAGATAAACGACGGCGTTAGGTAGAACGCACACTCGCACGCTCATGAACCTCCAGCCTTGAAATTCCTCGCACCTCACATATTTCTACACATACGAGCATACTTACACATACACACGTGTTGCTCATAAAAGTTCCAATTTAAAATGGAACAAAAGCATTTAGAAACGAAATTTTAAATATTTTTTATACCCTTCTTGATTAAGGGGAATATTTGACTTAATGTTGGCAAGTGTGAACTAAAGTTGAAGCGATTGGCCAACAAAAATTTTATAAGAGATCCCTAAAGCAGCAGTGAATGATCAAAAAGGGATGCGTCGAAACTTTTGACGAAAAGGGGGAAAATTTACCAGCCACCAAGATCTCTATGTTTTAAAACCCTGCCTGCCTTTTGTGAGGTTACTTATGGAAGGGATTCTACGCGAGTAAAGCTCGGACAATTGATGAGCATTGTGCTCAAGGCAGAAATTACTGTCAAAATATTCTCTATACCTTTAGAAAGCTCGTAAAAATAGTGGAAAACACAAAACCTGTATATCAAAACTTTTATTTATCATCCTCAAAACTTAGACCAGAATAGTGTTGGTGGTCTAAGCATTTATAGATGATCGTGCAGAAGTGGTTCAATAAAGGGGCGTTTAGAAATGTTAAGAGAGAAAACCTTGCATTTAAAAAAATACTTTTTCTTTCACAAGTATTCTCAGTACGAGTATAAGAAGTACGCTCTTGGAGCATTCCTGGACATTTCCGGAGCGTTCAACAACGTCCCTACGGAATATATTCTTAATAATATTCAGACAATAGGTTTTGATCCCGCTTTACAACGCTAGAACAGAAGCCTTTTGACCTCTAGACGGATAAGAACAGAATGAAACGACGTTAAAATAACCAAGGAAATCTGTAGAGGTACTCCCCAAGCCAGAGTTCTATCTGCTCTGCAATGGACATTAATGGTGAATAAACTGCTAAAGAACTTTAAAGGCAAAGCCTCTAGGATAGTGGCATATGCGGACGACATTGTCATCTTTATAACGGATAAGTGTCTACAGACCATTAGCTGAGGTTGAACACAGGGAATGCGGATCTGCTTGTGTTCACAAGAAAACACAAATTTCCTCTATGGAGGTTCCTTTCGATAAATGGGACACAACTCTCTCTCAAGTACCGCACCATGTACCTTGGGGTAACCTTGGACAACAAACTGCTGTGGAAGCACAAAGAAAGAAAGAGCCAGGAAAGCTAGCAATGCTTTGTATGCATGTAGGCACAACCCGGCGGCTCTCTCCCTCTGCACCGCTGTTATTAGGCCAATTCTGCTCTACGCTGCAGTGATACAGGGATACAGAAATCCACACTACCGGAAGCCAATGGAAAAGGGTTAAAGGCGCGCTGCGCTGTGCATAACAGGAGCTTTAGGAACAACTCCAATAGCTGGTCTACCTATAGACCTCTTCACTGAAAACTGCGCAGCGAAGTCGGCGGGACGACTATTGGCTGCAAGAGAATTTAAATATAGATCCTTCGGGCATAGCTCGTTGGGCAAACACCAACTACATAACCCCACTTTTCAACTGGGAAGGAAGGTTCAAAGTAAACATAGAAAAAGATGACTGGCGTAAATGCTAATAATAAGCGCAACACTCTAAACATCTAGACTGATGGCTCGAAAGTGGACGATGGAGTTCGTGCGGGAATATACTGCCCAGAGTTAAACATAAGGTATCATTTCAAGTTGTCGGACCACTGCAATATATTTCAAGCTAAGGTCTTAACCATTGCGGAAGCAGCGGAGCTGGCCTCTAAGGATGGAACGAGCTACCTGGGTGTCAGGCTGCATAAGTGATGTACAAAATGGTAGATCCGAAGTAGACCAAGTTCCTATTGGCACTCGATAAAAAAGACTGTAGGAAAATGACCGGAATATTAACTGGTCACTGTCTGGTGGCGGTACACGTCCGCAGAATGTGGCTCACAGATCGAGAAGACTGTAGGAAATGTTTAAAATAGGGTACCAGGGAAATAACGGATCATCTCTTGTCTTAAAAATTTCGCGAGTCATACCAAAAACACCAACCATTCATTACGCCACCCTTTAAGATTTGAATTGGATAGCGATTTAAGCGCAGCAGACTCCGTGGGTGACTCTGCAAAGAACCTCATAAAATGTCTTAGAGCGCGCCAACAAACACTGATTCAGAAGCAACAAGAGACACAGCAACTACTTTGACAGTAGTAATTTATTGCTAACACTGTAACCGCAAAGTGACGTTTCGCAAACGACTTTGCAGTGCCAACTTCGTGGCTTATCGCTAGCTCTATACATACACTCGTGTTCACTCTAGATTCTCTTGCATCACAAGATTGTGTCTACATTTTAATTGATTCTTTCGTCGGGTTATTGTTTCGACATTACCGAAGCTGGCATGCGCCCACCAGCACACCCACCAATAACTGAAGCAAAAACAATAAATGTACCGTGATGTGGTTGCTGCTGTCTCTGTAGCTGGTGTCGCTGCGGGTTAAGCTGTTGCCCCAAAGCCCGCCTTATCATTAGTTCATTTCGCTGCTTTTGTCTCTTCCAAGAACCAAATAAATTCCCAATGCGAAGTATATCAACTCCGTTGAAGAATTCGAACAGTTCAACGCTGCGCACACTCCTACCACCCGTGGCACCTCGCCTCCAAGTCACCAACTCGCAGCGCTTCAGTTCATTATAAGCACTTTGGAATTGCTAAGTTTTTCTTCGGTTGTTTTGGAATTTTCGCTTAGGAATTTCATTATAAAATCATGAGAAAAACTGCTAAAACAAAAGCAAATATTTGTCCTTCGTCAGTGGCTTAATGCGCATCATTCAGCGCTGTCCACTTGTGCCTTGAACTCCGACGCCACACTGCTGCCACGCACTTACTTGCCTTAAGTATTATGTTCCAAACACGTATATATACATGTATATGTTTAGATATATATGTACATGTGTATTTTCTCAAACTTTATTGGCTTAAGTTAGATCCAGTATATGCCTGTGTATATGTGTGCATTGGATGTGTTGTTGCTCCAGCTTTTTGCGATTTGCTCACGACATTTCTGCGGCTTGCTCTGAGAGGAAATTAAAAAGCGATTTCCCAAATATAATTTTTCAGCGCGTCAATGTCAGCTTTTAATTAACTTTTAATGGCTTGTAACCGCATGCGATTAGAGTATCACTTAGTCTTGTTTTGCTCACTCTGCCATGTTTTAATATCAAGAGATCGTGCTTCGTAATTTGTCAAATAATGTTTAATTTTAAATATTTAGACACGCTAAGAAGCAAGGATTATGAAAGCAGACAAAAATAAAAAATACTCATAAAAACACATTCTTATCTCAGACAATCAGTTAAAGAAGAAACTCAAAAACGAAGGCAAGGCTACCGAGATGTTTTATTCCCAGGAGTGCAATAGCTGGACAATGAAATAGAAAATGCATACTGACTTTGACTAAGTCGAGAATATAAATATTTTTCCACAAACTTTCATCAATGGACTTACCATTTGGATATTGACTGTAGAAGTATTTTAAAGCCTGCAATTTCCGGTAAGACCGCGGTCAAATATATAACCTCATTAAATGGTACCATTGATTTTTGATTTCAAATTAAAGTGCACTCATCCAAATGGAACATGCAACTTCCCACCCATAGCATACCACCACGTTGCACGAAATCCATCACGCGCACATAATCTGCCTATAATTGTAATTGCAATTTGTGGATTAATATGCGATCATGTTTGCGTCATTATGGTTATGGCAAATAACTGTTTGATTTCACCGCAAAGTCACACTTAAAACTGAATAAACATTATCGATGAAAACATTTTGCGTTTGTCAACATTTGTACAAGAGGCAGCGCCAGGGCTTGAACCGCTATTATCCGCTGCTCGGCAATTCAAATTGCAAATGGCACGATAATGTGACAAATGTTGCCACAATTAATATTTTATTGGTTCTTTTCATATAGTATTATATGACATAAATGAATTTATAATAAATGTAAAGCTCTTCTATCATCCGCTCGACAAATGAAATTAATTGATTTCCATTGCAGGTCCTTCAGCACTGAAAGTCGTTTTGGAGCTGGAATAGGATATAATTGCTATACTTTGTACGTACTATATATTTATTATGGTTTAAATAATTTGAATACGCAAATAACAAAGAATTTTTTACCGCAATCGGGTCAACTTAGAGGGTTTTTCAAAGCATCCTTAATCGAATTTAGTCAACGGGCAAGCTTGCATCGTTTTTCATTATCTCCGAATTTTGAACAAAGCTCACCCTCTGTTGCGCTGCTACCACAGAATTATTCGACAAAGTAATAAAACCAAAAAAAAAATTATTGGACATTTTTGAAATTTTGAGTCGCGGAAAATATTTGGTAGTCGAAAAATTCTTTTCTTATTTCTAATCAAACTTCAACTTAATTTTTTTATTTATAATGAACTTCAATGAACCAAATATGTATCATTTTGGTCGAATACTTTTTACCATATTTCCGCTAGAGACATTATTCGATCAGTGTAAAACTTTCTAGTTTCTCGGCGAAAAACTGCAACAAGTAATTTTCACATGCTTTTTTTGAAGCCAACTTTACTCCATTAAGGGAGTTCTGCATTGACCGAAACAAATGATAGTCCGATGGTGCAAGGTCAGGTCTATATGGAGGATGCATCAAAGCTTCCGAACCAAGCTCTCACACTTTTTGCCGAGTCATCAAAGATGTTGTGGTCTAGCGTTGTTCTGATGGAAAACGAAGCCCTTTCTGTTGATCAGTTCTGGCCGTTTTTTTACGACTGCTGGCTTCAATCTCATTATCAGTTGTTGACAGTAAAATGTGGAATCAATCGTTCGATCAGGCTGGAGCAACACGTAGTGGATGATTTCTTTCTAATCCCACCAAACACTCGGTATGACCTTTCGAGGCGTCAATTCTGGCTTTGGGACCATCTCGTCGAGCTTCACCACGCTTGGACCATGATCTTTTTCGTACATTATTGTCGTATTTGATCCACTTTTCGTTTCCTGTTACCATTCGGTTCAGAAATTGTTCGATTTCATTTCGTTTCAGCAGAGAATCGCAGATCGTAATTCGGTCCATTAAATATTTCTCAGACAATTCAAGAAATACCCAAACATCGAACTTTTTTTTGTGGACAACCTTTTTAGATTGGTTCAAACCTGTTTGATGATTAATGTTAAATTCTTTAGCGATGTCATGGCTGCTTATGTAACGGTTTTGGTCAATCTTTTCCATAATTCAATCGACCTTTTTAACGATAGGTGCATCTTTCACATCGAAATTTCCAGAACGGAAGGAGCGAACCATTGTTATTCTAAACGAACTGATACATCATCGTCTCATTTGAGAAAATATTTTCCCGAAAATGTTCATGCATTGCTGAGGGTAATAGTGCTGTCTCCAAATAAATGTTGAGATCCGGCCACGGAAACTTGAGATAGAAATTCTTTTAAGGAATCTTTTGTATTTCTGAAGGAATCTGTCATAGCTTCATTGCCACCACAGTTAACGTTTTTTCTTGTTTCTAGCAATCTGGCGGTTTTTAGTTAATCAAATTTGAACCAAAGAAATTATATGTGAAAAAAGTGTATTGTTTCAAGTTCGAGAACTGTTCATGTTCCTTCTTCTTCTTCTTTACTGGCGTAGACACCGCTTACGCGATTATAACCGAGTCAACAACAGCGCGCCAGTCGTTTCTTCTCTTCGCTACGTGGCGCCAATTGGATATTCCAAGCGAAGCCAGGTCCTTCTCCACTTGGTCCTTCCAACGGAGTGGAGGTCTTCCTCTTCCTCTGCTTCCCGCGGCGGGTACTGCGTCGAATACTTTCAGAGCTGGAGTGTTTTCATCCATCCGGACAACATGACCTAGCCAGCGTAGCCGCTGTCTTTTAATTCGCTGAACTATGTCAATGTCGTCGTATATCTCGTACAGCTCATCGTTCCATCGAATGCGATATTCGCCGTGGCCAACGCGCAAAGGACCATAAATCTTTCGCAGAACTTTTCTCTCGAAAACTCGTAACGTCGACTCATCGGTTGTTGTCATCGTCCAAGCCTCTGCACCATATAGCAGGACGGGAATTATGAGCGACTTATAGAGTTTGGCTTTTGTTCGTCGAGAGAGGACTTTACTTTTCAATTGCATACTAAGTCCGAAAGAGCGCCTGTTGGCAAGAGTAATCCTGCGTTGGATTTCCAGGCTGACATTGTTGGTGGTGTTAATGCTGGTTCCTAAATAGACGAAATTATCTACAACTTCAAAGTTATGACTGACAACAGTGACGTGAGAGTCAAATCGCGAGTTTATGTTCTTTAATTGCTTAAAATCGCAGTTGGAGTGCTTAAGCGCTTCGTCTTTCTCATTTATATCCCCGGATTGAGCTGCATTGACATGAAACACTAATGAATAAGTGAAAATAAATACACCGCAAAAGCACGGCAATGATTATGTGCGCTTTCGAGTGTTGTGTATGAAGTTCGTCCGGTGTGATTGAATCTGTGTCGGCTGTCAACAGATGTTAATCTGTGCAAATGTAAATAAAAAACGATTATGAACGCTCAATCAATGTGCGAATCCAAACAAGGCGAACATGAACGCACACAGCAACAACAAGAGCAACAACAGCAACCACATGACGCGGCAGCAATATGAAAAGTAAATGAAATGCAATTCAGTTGAAATAAATTGAAAAATTTACTATAAGCATAATACCGTTGCGCCACCGGGATCCGATTCAGATTGCAATGCTTCATAATGAATGCAGTAAAAAGTAAATTACAATTTCAAATAACGATTTCCTGCAAACAGCAGCAGCAGCAGCAGCAGCAGCAAATATACATTACAATCTAATGCAATGTAATCCGGTGTATGAGCTCGTATAAAATATGCTTGATCGCTGTGAGCGTTGCCACTTTCATAAATGCACACACACACACACACAGTAATGTAATGTGTAACTGCGGTTGTTGGACAGGGCGTGTGTGTGTGCGGTGGGGAGGGCGCGCGTTGTGGGCGACTGTGATTTTGTTTCGCACACGAGTGTGCCACCTAAATCGAAGTGAAATTATTTTGCAATCTGCTGTATGAATTGCATTTATTCGCGCGTTTGTGCATGTGTGTGTGTGTGAGCATTGGCCAGAAGCTTTCACAGTGCTATATTTCTGAAAAGAAGCGCTCGCCCATCAACGAAGAAACAAGTAACTACACCCACACACACACGTGGCTATGTGTTTAGTTGAATGTATGGTTGTCGGAAGTATAGTGCGAACTCATGCGTGAACGCAAGATGAGAACTGGAAAGACAGCCAGCTCTTGTGTGCCACGCAATGCGAAGTGAAGTGACTGCATTACTAGAAAAGATGCGAATTCTTCGTACACTGGCAGTTTTGTGATTTAAATTCACTTAAAAAAGGATGATTGCAGTTATACACCACTCCTAACGGTATTAATTGCAAGACTGGCTGTCGCTGATTCGACCATAAAGACGAGGGTTTTGCGTAGATGTTTCCGGTATATGATGATAGTTGCTAACACCATGCCATGGAATTTTTACTGGGCTTGTTCGGAAAGTCATGGACTGAGTCGATTTGAAAACATTTATTGAACCAATTGTTCCAATTCTTTAAAAACTCTCAAAATAGGCTCTTTCTGCGTCTATGCAGTGCTGCCTACGTGATTTCCATGCTTTGAAGGCGTCACGAAAGGCATTCTCCGGAATAGCGTGGAGAGCCGAGGTGCATGCTGCTTGGATCCTCTTTTATCGACCTTTTCAGGCAACGAAACAAAAAAAGTCCGAGAGCGTTGGGATGACGGCATTGGTCAGGTAGCTATTCGCAAGAAAGGCGGTGTGAGCCGTTGTCGTGGTGGAGCTTCCAATCGGCTGCGATGTCTTGTCGTACCCGACTGACCCTTCGATTTAGTCTCTTGAGTACTTTCACAAAAAACTGAGCATTGAGGGTTTGTCTAGGACAGTGCCTTTGATGTCAATCAAGACAATGATTGTCGTGTTCACTTTGGATTTGCTAATTTTTCTGGTCTTAATTAGACAACGACCTGTTAGTACTCCGACAGGAGTTCCAATATCATTTCTTTTAAACTTTAATAGTCGGCAGGTACAGCCCATATTCTATTCATGCCACGTTTGCCTGCTTGTTGAGCTAGTCAGGGATAGGTTCCACCGAGACTCATATGTATTTATAACACATTTGTCGTTTAAATACCTGGAAGTGACCAAAGGGATATACATTTTCTCTTTTCCGGATTCTAATTGTGGGGTGGTGCCTGTTTTGGCTAGTTCTTCTGCTTCACAGTTCTCAAGAATATCGCTATGTCCAAGAACCCTTTACAGGTTTATCGTGAAATCCACTAAGAAAGCAAGACATTATTTCACTGACTTTCATGAAGTCATATGGAACTTGACTGATCTCACAGTCGCTTGGTTATCTGCATTTCAAGGCTAACTGAGAGCCAAAACTTCTACTCAATCTCGAAGACAGTGCTCAAGTTGTATAAAAGTGCATGTTGTTATCTTTCTGATTGTAAAGTGTTGTTGTTCTAGTGCCTTCTTGCACAATTATACGCCGCTTCTCACGGCACCGCCAAGTTCAGCTTTCCGCCATTTAAACACATAACTGTGTGGCAACTTAGCCAAATGCACTGGCAACACAGTTGCAGTTTTTCGCCCTGAGCGTGTGTGTGTGTTGCTTGGCTTACTTTGCTGCACAAGCTACATAAGTTTCTGAAGTGAAATGGTGCTTCAATGAATTGCTTATTGTGCACCTTAAGCACGAGATTGAAATTGAGCATTTCACTTTTGTGTCAGCCGGTGCTTCCTCGCATGTCCCGTCCACTGCCTCGACCATGGCTGCTGCCATTGTTGCCGTTGTGCTGCTGAAGGGGATGCGGTCTGTGGTTATTGTTCGCTTAAGTTAACACACACACACACACACACGCACACAACTCAAGGCAGCGGCGCATAAAAACTCCATTGTTTGCCGGGCATGTGTGTGTATATGTGTGCACACCGCCGTCGCAATTTATCAGTGCGCCATAGTTGCTGAAGTTGTTCAACTTATTGCTGCCTTTCACCTGCATTCGATCGTGCTGCATGCGGCGCCTTCATGTTGCACCTTCCGCACTCAGCGTTTCTATGTCGAGCCCTTGTGCTCGCATTCTTGTTATTGTTGTTGCCTTTCATATGCGCTTTATAGCCTCTTTCATTTTTCAACAATACTTACTTCTTCGCCTAAATACCGCCTTATTAGGACTTACTTTTACTATGTGTGCTCGTGATTTTTGTCCACGAACGCTACCCGCGCCTTCCTCCGCCCCAACTTCTGCCGGCGGCGCTGCGGTCGCTGTTGCTGCCTCGGCACTTTGTGTTTAGTTATTGTGCCAGCATTTTTCATCCAATTTGTATTTGTGCATTTGTTGTTGTTGTTGTGCGAAAAGTTTTTCCAAGTGGCGCTGCAAAGGACAACGACAACAAAGTGACATTTCGTTTTATTATGGTAAGCAGTTTGTCGGAGCGGTGGCATAAGTTTTGAGCAAACGTCTTATTTTGATTTGTCTTCTTGCCACTTTAGTTTTGTTCGCTTCGGGAGCTCACACCAGCAAAATTTATTTCAGAACTCTTTTTCGGATTTTCGTTTTGTTTTTATAAAAGTTTTGATCGATTGCAATTTAAAGCAACGGTAAAAAAGTTAGGTGGAAAATTTAGTGTTCGTCTTAAGCAGGAATCATCTCCGAAATCGCTACAAGCAATGGAGTTTCGGAAAAGTCTTCAGGGGTCTATCAGCAAAGATATCGCTGGAAAACGTAACCTGTAGAATAAATCTGTACATTGAAGATTTCTAAGCCACCTAGATGGTAAAGATTGAGGTTTTGCACTGCGACCTACGGTCTATTGTGCTCTCCACATATCACATATGGTTAACAAGGTCCAGCATCTTGAACAATTGCAGGAGCCTGCTGAGCGCGTCTGAGGTGATGTGACTTCTTTCCACCCAGACGGAACTCAGGCCTGCTTCTGCAAATTCATGTTAGACAATTGTTTCCTGAGCCTGCAGCGCCCTGTGCAGAGCGAGACAAGGAGGAGGAATTTGTTTCGGGAGGAATTTGTCTCAGGAGATTGATTATTTCCTAAAACCTTGCGAGGTGGTATCCTCTTAGAAACGGCTTGGCATGGCAAATTCCTGCTACCTATTTCCGGTGCTGTTCACTCCCGAAGCTCCTTAAGAGTGTGGGCGATGCATCGTCCTGGCACCGTCATCCTGGACGCTACCGCAGGGCGGACTATATTATCGGCTAGCTTATTGCCGGCTACCCCTTTATGCCCCGTCACCCAGGTTAGGTGTACCCCGTTGCTCTCTGATAGGCGATTCAGCCTTCCTATACATTCCTCCACAAAAGCGATCTAACCTCATATGCTGAGATCGACTTCAGTGCTGCATGGCTAAGTATAGCGATATGCTGTTTGCGATAGTTGAGGTGGAGATTGAGTTCTGAGCACTGACTTATAGCAAAGATTTCTGTTTGAAAAATGCTCGAAAAACGTCCCATTGGTATGGATAGTTTGCTATGCGGCGCCGCAACGTCTTTCGGTGTTTTCGAGCCGTCAGTGTACCACTGGATAATGCTGCCTCTCAACAGTATATCGAGCATGTCGTCATTTCACTCCGCCTTGCTGCCGAGAATAACTCTAAAATTCTATCGAAAGTTAATCCTCTTTGTAACGTCGACCGTGAAAAGAAAGGCCAGTGGGGTATTTTTCTCTAGGGTCTTCAGGTGGTGGCTATCATTTGCTGAGATGCATCTGTTTTCACGTCTGAACTTCAATTAAAGGTAAGCTCATACAAATCCAGGCATACTATTTCGTTCGAAGGTTTCTTCGCGAAGATAAAGTAAGTAAAACTAGTCAACACTGCTAGCTGAGTTTTTATCCCGAACTTTATCCACTGGTTAATACAAGAATATTTCAAAAGGACCTCAGAAAGCCCTTAAAAGCTCATACTCCAAATATGTGCTTATATTATTTACTATATTTTTTCAAATAGTAAAAATAATTGGAAGTCTCTACTGTTGCGTTAGCCTCCGCTGACTCACCCATCAGGCAGTTAATTGGATTTTCAACAATAGAATTCACTTGCTTCCAGATTGATATCTTTGCACTTAATTGAATATGTCTAAAATTCCCTTGAATGTGGGCATATGAATAATGACAGCCGCACACAGTCAGTCACATGCAGCCGTGGGTGGTAGCTGTCACAAGCACATCATTAACAATCAAACAAAAGGCAGTCAAAAAGTGCTCCCTTCAGTCAGTTTGCGAGCCAAATTTTCCATGCAAATATGTGCTTTTCTCCGCCTGTTCGACTGTGTGTGTGTGTGTGCACTTGCGCCGGCAGCCACAATAAATTCATCAAATGTGCCATGAAATAACAACTGTCTGACACTACCAACAAAGCACCGAACCAACGGCAACCAACAACAAAGGAGGAGCAAACAACAATGGCAGTTGCATGCGAATCTTCGCCACAACAACCAAATAACTTTGGTGGCAGCCAAAAGCCCAATACAAATACAACAAATTCGCACTATTTCAACTGGGTCGCACTAATATTATTCATGCATGCAACAATATCAATAAAAGTCAGATTGGCGAACACAGACTGACACCGGCAAATGGAGCGACATGCAGGAATAAAAACTTGTTCACAAGTGGTGAACGCTGCAGCACGGTCGGGTGGACGAGCGGCTGACACAACGCTTTTTTCCATCCACTGAAATGACAACAAAAGCACCCCGAATGCATTGGTGCTTAACCAGGGCATGGCATGGGCGACTTCGAAGCAATGACGGCTGTGCAGCAAACAAACTCATTTGGGTCGCCAGCACATACGATCAGCCAGCGAGTGTACACATATGCGCCTAAGATATATTTATGGAGCTGCCTTCGAGCATGCAATCGACAAAATATCAATTACTCTGTGCGATGTACTGTGCCTGCTGGGTGCATGCCAAAGCGTCATCTAGCGTATAGAATGTAGACCTCGTTAGTTAGCCAGCCATCTATGCGGTTATTAAATTTGCTTGCCAATAAACGGCGCTAACGGAGACCTAAACTCTACGCTAGTTGATGCTCGTCCAGGTTTCTTCTGAAATTCCTATTGCATTAAGTAAAATTCGATAAAGAAAGTATGATATATATGTGTGTATATAATATCGGAGCAGCTGGAAAAAATAGTTTTTTCTTGACTCTAATACTTGTTTGAAATCTCGTGAGTAATTAAGCGATCTGTGTTTGACAATAAAAAAGAAATATTTTTTTCTAAATTACCAAGAAAGGAATTATATTGGGTAGTCGAAAAAGTCTTTTCGTATTTTGTCAATAAATGTCGTTGCAGTCGTATATCTGTCTATCCGTCTGTCTATTCACGAACTAATACCTGAAGTTCTTTGATATCACTGTAAAATTTTGCATTTATCGGAACGGCCGTTATCATGAACTACTATAGCATATAGCTGCTGAACAATCGAAAAAGTGCTTGTACGGAAAAATATTTCAAATCTCGAGACCGAAATTTGCCAATAACGAAAACTCCGAATAAATTGTTCGGATTGGACCTCAATAACATATAACTGCGATACAAGCTAACCGAATAAAATCGAGTTTCTGTGAGGAACCTTCTGTATTTGTGAAGGGTATAGCAGCTTCGGTGTAACCGAAATCATCGGTTTTCCTTCACTCGGTTAAAAACCGTTAAAAATAGATATTTGAAAAACTACATGATAAGAGAACAGATCGCTTGACATTATTTATAGCCGCCCTACGGCCAACCAGATGCGTTACTCCGGGACCAAAAACTTATACCACAATTATTGAATTAATTTTCAATTTCCACAGAAATACTTCCAATATTTTATTTGAAAAAAAATAACAAATAAAAAGCACAGTTTAATCTTTTAATATTCTCATCTTGTTTGTTTACTCGGTGACTTTGCTATAATTGTCTCGGATGTTGATTCTTACATGCCACATTAACGATTCGCACTTCAATTCTGCGTTTCACATCAAATTGAATTGACTGCCGTGGCGGACTACAAAGCCTCTTGCAAAAAAGAAAGCAAAAAACCGACACGAGTTATAACGCGCCATTGTGCTGCCGTTGATATTACTTCATTTCTTCATGCCAATCTGCCTGCCGGGCCTATCGTTTGTGCAACGCGCGCAGTTCAATGTTTGCCCACGACGTCACGCCCCAGCGACTAATGAAAATTCTCCACGCTTTGCCGCGCTACAACTGGCATGTCAATTTCTTTTCTTCCCCGCACGCACGCGCCGCCACACTCTGGCCTAACCGTTTAGCTGACCGCTAAATGGAGTTTACACACATGCACACACATACTCACTCCGCACGCACAAATATTGCAAAAATGTCCTTCATGTATATGTATGTATGTATGTATGAGTGTATGTGTGATGTGTGAGAGCACGTGTATTTGCGCGGTTGTTGGAGGCTCTTCGGGCGTCAACGCTGACTGCCATCGGCATTTATTTCCGTCAACATTTGTGCCATTATTGCTGCTACTCCTTGCTGCTGCAGCTTCTCAAATTGCTCGATGAATATTCCTTCTCTCTGCTGCTTTTATTTCCAATCAATTGTTGGCGGTTGTCGCTAGTGCGGGAATTCATCAACTAAGTTGCCGAGTTTTCTTCATTTCTCTGCTGCTAACCTCCTTCGTATTTGCTTGCGCCACAGCCCTTTTGATGTTGGTGTTGTTGTGAAAATAAATAGTGCTCTAATGAGTTTTCGCAGAGCAGTTAGTTTTCTTTGCGAACCGTTATTCCATCAAATTTAGTTTTTCTATTGAACTTTGCTTTGAAGTGCCGCGAAGGAATAACAAAATTACTTTTCCAACACCTCCGATGAAGGGAATTTCTCATGCTTGCACCACCACTGGTGTCAAACGCGTATATGTTAAAGAAATTGTTCGATCAAATGGTTTTGTTTTAAGAAATTATGTCCTTGTAATGGTAGGTTTATTGAATATCAACTGGCTTCCATCTACCTCGAGTTTGTAATAAATTTGTATTTTTTTGTTGAAGAAAAAAAGTAAGGCTTTATATTGGAGTTTATTAAAGCTTTCACACCAACTCGTTTATTTATAGATTTCTATAAAAGCTGTTCGTAATCTTGGTAAAAAGCTTCGATCTGGGTCTTAAAATCAATCGCAAAACTTTATTCAAATACAGGCTCAGTCCGAGTCAACCCCAATTTCAACCGCAACTTCAACTTCAACTTCCACCTCAACCTAAACTTCAGCCTCAACATCAACTTCATCCTTAACCTCTAGCTCAACCTAATCCTCAATCCCAACTTGAACCTCAAACTCAACCTCAAACTTTACCCCAATATCATTCCCAAACTAAACCTCAATTTCAACCTCAATCTCAATGTCAATTTCAACCTTAATTTCAACCTCAATCTCAACCTCAAATTCAACCACAACCTCAAACTCAACCTCAACCTTTACCTCAATGTCATTCCCAAACTCAATCTCAATTTCAATCTCAATCTCAATGTCAATTTCAACCCCAACCTCAACCTCAACATCAACCTCAATCTCAACCTCAATCTCAACTCAATGTCAACTTCAATCATCAATCTGAACCTAGATTTCAACCTTAATTTTAACCTCAACTTCAACCTCACCTTCATCCTTTACCTCAAACTCCACCTCGCCAAAGCACGATCGCAACTTTTACGCATATTTGTGGCTTAGTTGAAGCTAAAACCTCTTTAGCATTAATATTAATTTTAATTTAGAACAAAATATTCGCATCGAAATATGCGCAAATTAAAATCTACGGCCACAGCGAGTGCACTTAAAACTGATGTGGCAACCCTCCTTAGCTGCTCACTTGCCAATTATCTACCAAACAATTTTATTATAAAACTGTGTTGCAGCTAGTTTCCGCACCGATTTTACGACTCTCCTCCACATGCAGGCGTATGTAAGTACTGTATGCTCCCTTCAATGCAAACAATCCCGTTGGCCACGTTCGCCAAGTGGCAAGAAATATATGCTCAACTTTTTGCCATTTTCATAACTAATGCAAAATTTCAATTTCTTTCGCAAACATGAAATTCTACTCCGCATGCATAAATACAACCAAAGCGATATGTGGAGGAATGTGTGCAGCGCATGTCGGCTTAAAGTAAAAGGCAAATGCAACCCTGCTAGAAAATTATGAGCTGAGCCTGAGGAATACCAAATGAGTTTCTACAAGCCCTACCTGTTATGCCGGGGCCGCATATTCTCCTTCAGATAAATCGTAAATAAAAAGTATTGATACAGATTTGCCAAAGAGGTCAAGGGTCAATAAGTAGAGAAATAGAGTTCGTTGGTCCGAAGTGTTAAAATTTAATTGCGTTAGTATTAAAAGTAACTGTGCTGTGGTTTATGACTTGAAAATACTTTCTCAGAAAAGCCGAAATAAGTTACTTAAGCAACCCTGCATGGCAAAAGTGTTCAGCGCCCCACCAGATCCCAGCCGTACGCGCTCCTGGTATCGGTGGCGCCAAGCAAGCCATAAAATCATTTATCATTTTCGCGTCTGTGTGTCGAAATGTGCCACAAACACTAACACCACTACAACTGCACTACGCTCTGCGGGCATTGACGTTCGTATGTATTTACTTGTGTGGCATACATCCATAGTTCTAATACCTCGGAGGGAACTGCCTAACCGATTGGCTGTCTTTCTGTTTGTTTGCCTGCCCCAAGTGCTTGTTTGTGCTATACTTAGCCACAACTTTGCCTGCAGAAAATTCGGTTCGTTGCATTCTCATTGTGATATTTGCGACTATAATGTGCAGATGCCAGTCGTCGGCGCAGCGGCCTAAATACACGCCCTTTCGTAATGCGAGCGCGGGTCTGCTCCTACACATTAACACACATTCGCATCGAGCAATCGATATTACAACCACATGCACAGACATCAGCTCAACAAATATTTCACACACACACACACGCAAATAGTCTGACAAACACGACAGCGCAAAGCCATTTGCTGGGAAATCACAATCACCGCCGACGCTGATATGTTCCGCAGCAGTTGAGCAGTTGGGAATATATCAAATCTTCGCCGACACACACATGCAGGCACACGCCAACGCCTGCGGATGTGTGTGTGTATTTTGCATATGAAAATGATATTTGTGCGCCTCGCCCAATATTGCCAAAGGATAAATGTCAAATATTTAATATGTGCGCTGCCGCCTGCCTCCGTATCTGTCCGCGTGTCTGTCTGTCTTGCTGTCTTTCTGATATCTGTCGTAATTCGCTCTTCGCTGGGATGTGCCTTTTCCAGTCGATTCAGAGCTCTGCCGCCGCGTCGGCAACCATCATTCCCGCATTTGTAACCGTTATTTACGTTTTCCTTTATTTTAATGTGATTTCGTTGCTTGTTTTCGCCTCAGCACTCGGCACGCGTGTGAATGCAGTTGTTGCTTTGCTGACTTTAGTCTCATATTTGATATATCTTTTATGCCTAAATTTCGTTTTCCGATTTTCGTTTTTTTGCTGACCAGCCAATTTTCGGTAACTAAGCCGCTGCTGCGTGTGTGAGTGCGGATCCATGTAGAATGGTGCTAAGTAATTGGGGAAGTAGGCATGCATAGAGAATGATTGTGTGCGCACATAATCCCTTCGTGGCAGCCGAAATGTTGAAGCTATGCTCTTTCATTATTCATAAATTGATGTATTATTTTTTGAAGAATGAAAATTTTAAATTTGTATCAATATTTTATTAGAAAAAGAAAATATGTCTAAATGCTCTTGCGAACTTGGGAAACATTTTCAGCACTTGAAGTGTATCACCAAAGCTCTTAAAGGCATTTTTAAAGACTAGTAAAGGATTAAATGTGTTGCAACTGGAATAAAATTGAATGGAAAGCAAAATTTTATAAATTTATTGTATCAGCTACTGGGCACATATTCACGTGCATATATATAGTATGTACTTAACATATTATGTATGCCGGCTTTAGCAACGCAAAACCACTATGGCACTCAGAAGGCAAGTTAGCTGTAAAACTCTCTTCGCTTTATTGAAAATAAATATTAGTTTTATTAATAATAATATTAGTTGAATAAATTTTTAGCTTCCAAGAAACCTCTGCAGCTCGCACGTGAACTTTCCTACCTCACTTTTATTGATTGCTAGTTGTGCGTACAAAAACTTGTTTATTGGATTTGGATTGATTTCAGTTTTCTTACATTTATTTAAAGCAAATTTACTTCTTTTGCGGTTACTTCTAATGGACTGCTTACGATTTTGCCACCGTATGAGCGCATTGCTTATGGTTGGTGGTTGAATTTACTAAAAAATGTTGAGGTTAAATATACCAGAGACCTAACGCAAAAAGCGACAGAGTTATCGATTTCTACAATAGTTTGATATTTAGTAGGCGTACATCATCTGAAAATATTAATGAAAACTCACGATTGCTTTTATGTGTAAAGCTTACCATTTGCTAGCCATTTCATCATGAAAAGATATACGATCCATCAACGACTCGAAGTTGTTAAATTTTACGATTCAGTGCCCTCAACTTTAAAAGTGATACGTACAATTTATGGTCGTCATAATCGTCCCGTCAGCTCAACGATTTAGCGTCTAGTAGAAGTATATTAATCCACGAGCATAGTACAAAATGTTTCCGTTCCAGAAAGACAAAGAAGTCCTCACACTTCGTTCACAAGCGTTGGGCATCTCTGTGACGTCGTTGAAAAATCGTCTTCAGCGATGAGGCTCAATCCTAGTTGAATGGCTTCGTCAATAAACAAAATATCCGACGGCGTCATTACGTGACTGTGAATAGGAATCGCTACCGCCCAATGATAACCACATATTTTTGACCGGAATTGGATGATATGGACTTGGTAAATATGTAGTTCTAACAGGGCGTCGCTATAAGACACACAGCGAATGTCACAATCGATTTATTGGAAACCACGTTTGGTGAACATTTTATCTCACAAAAAGGCCCAGTCAATTGGCCGCCTCGGTCGTGCGATTTGACGCCGTAAGACTATTTCCTATGGGGCTACGTCAAGTTTATGGTCTACGACAAAAAGCCAGTGATGATTGATGAGCTTCGTACAAATATCGAACGTGAATTTGCAGCAGTATCGGCCGATTTATGCTTGAAGACCGTCGAAAATTGGGTTCGGCGTCTGAACTTCTGGAAGAGTAAACGTGGTGGCCATGCAAAAAGATACTCAGTTCCATACATGATGGCTTTAAATGCACTTTCACAGGAATATAGAATTTCATTGATTACCCAAACAGTTTTTGTTTTATTAAAAAGAAACTTTTGTACCACTCTTATTGAAAACCTCCTTAGTGGCAGAAATATGGAAGTCACTAAAAAGGATAAGCAATAAAATTTCCGGAAGGCCTGATAGGTGGACCAGGGCGGGATAGAATGCCTGAATTACCTGCAGCATCACCAAGATCATGTTTAAGAGCCCTGAAATGCTTTTTAGTCCGGGTATTCGAAACCACTGCTGGACGGTTTGTAGCCTAATGGCAGTTCACAACCTACTGGTGTCACATGCCATCCGGATAGGCATTATTAACGAAGACGAATGCAGAAAGTGCAGGGAAGTGGTCATAAGAGAGACGCAGGAACCTTTCTTATGTTACTGTCCAGCATTATCTAAAATTCGTCTCAGGCATTAAGCATATTCGAAGCCCAAAAACCTAAATGAAATATCAAAAGTAGGTATCAAGTCACTCATAAAGCAAAAAAGTTCTTATTCTGAATGACGAATGCCTCACCTCGAATTTAACTGAACTTCCATCTGGCATTACTGAAGATTAGTAGGTCTATGTATGGCGTGATAGCCTGCCAGTAGAATGTAAACTAACCTCAGGAAGTGAAAAAAGCTGTTGTTATTTATAGTTCTAAAAATTTTCCATAATTAGTTGGTTATACTCCAATTACGTGGTTATAACAGACTAATTCATTTATTTAGAGAAAAATTGTTCTCTCGACGAGTCTAGGGTCAGACTCTTCTACTAACCATATAAATATCAATAATCCATTGAAAATAATTCATCATAAATTTAATAAATCGAATATTTGGCTGTAACTTCCACATAGAATTATCAGTGTTCCACTTGTGCGTGTGAATGTGTGTTGCTAATATCACTGTAAAAGAGAATAAAAAATAAAATAAAATTTAATACCATTGTTGCCACTCAGCAAGCATATTTATTTTATTTTGAACTTGTTGTTTTGACAAAATTCCAAATTCGCCGAAATCTCTGCCATTGGCCGCGGAATTCCACTGAACGCCTGTGCGCATAAATTGTTTTAAATTAATGCAATAACGGTGTAAGTATGCAAGCGAACGGAATCAAAATTAATGGCAACAAATTGGGAGTTAAGCACATTTTTGCGAAATTATTTTCATTAAAACAATAAAATGAAATTAGTCAACAAAATATTTGGCGTAATTGCGTTCTGCAACATTGCAGTTCGCCAAACTTCGGACGCAAAAATGTACAGTTATATGCGTTGCATGCATTTGCAAATATAAACATAAGCACAAGCGTTGCGTCCATGTGTGTTTTTGTGTGCGGGTGTGCGTGTGTTAACACAAAACGATAAATATTGAAATATTTTTAGCGAAAGGCTGCGCGCACTGCGAACACCACGGCACAGTGGCAGCTCTGCTCTGCGTATTTCCGCAACAAGCGGAAGCGTCAAATTGCACCCAACATCCGGCTGCCGCTGCCGCTGCACTGCCACTGTTGTGCTGTTGGCACGTCTCAATGCCACGCCATGGCGATGTGTCGCGTCAGGCCGTCGCTGATGCATGCAATATGCAGCATGCAATTTGCTCGTGGTTATTGTGCGAATTACTTTGTTGTTGCCCTTGTTGTGTGCAACAAGCATACGTTTTTATTACGATATTTCCGGTGGAACGATTTGCAGCGTGCCACGAGCATTTAGCGCAAGTTGTACAAGCTTTTTCGCACAGCCGGGGGTCAGCGGTCAGTGGCACATGCTGCTGTTACCAGCTATGGGTCATTAAAGTTTGTCCTTAACCAATTCATATTTATAACGGTAATTGTTATTTCATAACAGTTAAGACAAATTTTCCACTTCAAACAACTCGTTTACATATTTTTCTAGCCAAATGTGCATAAACGGTGATTCAAGGTGAATTCACACGGTGCACTTTGTTGTCGTTTCTTTTAGAAAAGTTTATAAATGATTTGAAGCTATTAGATTATGTAGGGGTATTGAATAAGTTAGGTTAGGTTATACAGGTCAGCAGTCATACAATTCAGCCCGCAGATCGGTCCTTAGTAATGACAGATGGATTTGAGCCGATCATAAAGGAAGTATAATTTCGATATTTTGTCTAGTTCTTTGAATTATCTCTCCTCTAGATATTTAAGACGGCATATTGTATGCAAGAACTCTAGATAGTGCAGCGTCTCTCTCATGCTTACTCCTCTGCACTGTATGCTAGCAAGTTGTGAATTGTCAAGAGCTCATCTAGTGGTCTTGCCGAGACCCCGTGAGTAAAATGGCGACCTTGCATAGATTTAAAGCAGTCCATCTTGCCCTAATCCTCCTGTCAAAAATTGAGTTTGTCTGTACATACTATATCGTTTCTAATGACTTCCGTATTGCATGTACTTGGCACTTTTGGCAATCTCGTAAACTGGGTAATGAGAAGGGGTCTCCCGAAATTCCTTTTAGATCTGGAGCCCAGCAGATTTGCAGCTGTTTTCCGGCCGTCGGTACAGCTACTGCCTCTCTGCTTCTGAGGATGTTCTGTGACGTAATGCGATCCTAAATTATTGTCTTGAGTGCCGCCGGAATATCATGAATGTATTTATCCCTCTAATGTTGTTTCCTGCGTTGTTAGAGGAGATCCACTTGGGATAATTCCAAGATCAAACGCAATAATGACGTTTTTTTTTTTTTTGAGGTGAGAAATCAAATACTGAATATTCAGTGAATAAGCATTTCAGCGATCTTAGAAAAGGCAAAGCTGTGCAGCCGTGGCCCTAAAGAGCAGGACTTAAACATGTGGTAGGGATCTCTCTAGGTTCCAACTCCTTAACAGAAATATGATTTTAGCTTACTAATTACGGAGACTTCTTCACGCATCACTGAAATGGTGGAAATAAATGCTACCGAAGCGGTTTTAAGAGCGCGTTCTGCGAGATCTTCAAACAAAACTCAAATTAAAAGAGTCGAAACAACAATAAAAAGCACAAACCATTTCCTCGGATGTTAGTTCTTATTTATAAGCAAGTTTCAATATCCTCCACCTAAAAAATTACCTAGCTATAAGAAAGATAGAAACGTAAATACCGAGGCGATAAAGCAAAAATAAAAATTTAAGTTACGACGCCGAAACCGTCTTTAAAAGCGAACATACCACCGAAATAGGAAAATAACAAAGCGCACAGAAAATGGAAATAACAAATGCGGGAGAGAGCAGTGGAAGAAATGAGTAAATAAGCGGAAAGCGAGTCGCAGAAATTAAAAGCCGAAGAAAGCAGAGAAAAGCCAAAAAGCATATGCACTTGAGCAATAAAAAACGCAAATTATTGCCGAAAAACGACGACGCAGAACGATGAAGACGCGCACTGAATTTAGCGCAATAACTGCAATTGATGAACCGAAAAAGCGGGGAGCAAGCAAAGCGATAAAAACCACCAACAGCGGCGGCAGCAGCGAAAAATTGATTGAGTAAATATTTGGGCGCTTAACGAGGCTGCCCAGCGGAGGGGGCGCAAGGAGAAGCAGCAGCCAGCGCGCGGGCGGGCGTTGCGGCAGACGCTGCAAATTTGACGTTTTCACATTTTGACTATTTTTACAGTTAGCACGTGCGCTTGATTGCACGGTTTTCTGCGCAGCAAATATTTCCTATTTTTATTTTATTTGTTTTGATGATTCTAGTGGGATCAAGCGAGCGAGTGGGGGAGCGGGAGAGCAACAGCGCGCTTTGAATAAAGTGATTTGTATTGTTGAATTGAATTTGCGTTGAAATGACTTGGGTATATGTCCGGAATGATGTGCTAACAAGAAGAACTCGTGCTTTATTTGATTTGTTAATGAAATTAAAAGTGCATGCAAAAGAGCGAATTGGCGGAGATGCGAATACAAAACGAGCGCAATAAAAATAAAGCAAAAGAAAGATACCGATATATTTGACTTGCGGTGGACTAACCACTACAAAGAATAAATTGTTATGAGTGGAGTGGCTGCTTGATACCTGCTGGACATGAAATATGCGAATTTTTTCTTGTGTGTATTTAGAAAGAGTTAAATAAAGCAGAATATATGAAGTAAAGGTGTTTGAACGAAAATGTAAAAACGCTTTGAATGAAGGATAGATATTTTACATAAATTGAGTAAATATACGTAATTAAGACTAAACTGAGGGACTGAAGCGTACCCTTGCTTAGCTATCAGTAGAATGGGAAGGGGTCGATGCTTCCCTCTCTTCATATGTCATAATAGTGAACAGCTAGACTTCGCGGCAACTTGGCTAGCGCTGGCCTAACATCGGCTCATGTGCTTTCGCAAGATCTTTTTGACCCAAGAATCATCGTAAATAATCCAGTAAGCTGTTTACCCTCAGTAAGACTAGCCTCTTGCTAAATATGGCGGTTCTTAACAGGACATTGTCTCATCGGCATGCATATTGTAAGGTTTGGAAGCTTGTTGAATGCCAGCTGCAGAAAATATATGGAAGAAGGCGAGGTAGATTCGGCTAAGTACTTCCTTTTAATTCCTTCTTATTTCTTAACCCGCGTTTGCGAGTTCAAGGCTTCAACACTTGGGAGCTCACACATTCAGATATCTTACCAAACTGGTGGGAATAGAAATTAAACGTCTGAGCAAGGTTTTATTGGTCATAAGGCCGCTTTGCTGACTTATAAGTTCGAATTTCGGGAGTTATATTTTTGTGGCATCAGAAAAGACCTGCATATTGTAGTCCAAGTGGGATTTCTGGAACAGTCATCAAACTTACTTTGTCAAAGAACCTAAAGAAATAAACAATGAGCCTTTCAAGCGCCAAAACAAGCCTTTAGTAAAGACTTAAAGCATATATGGTAATCTGATGCTGAGCTGAGTCCATTCATTCCACCTGTGCACACCCAAGTTCTGCTTCTATTTGTTCAATTATGAGCTCCAAGACTTGCTTATGAATTAATAAAAAGGGTAGACTTATTTACTCTATGCTGCGTTGGTGCTTATGACTGACAGTAGGTGAAAATGCATGGCAGAGCTTAACTTTTGACGTGGGTAGTTGGGTGAGGGATTTGCAAAGGGCTTTGAAGGTAAAAGGAAAGTGAATAGCTAAAAATGTATTTTTAGAAAAAATTGCTAGAAAGATTAGCGCTTTCAACATAATTATTTGAGCTAGTTTAAGATCATCTGAGGCACAGGTCGATATGTGCAGGGGCTGCTAAAAGTGCCTGAGAGCAGTTTATTAATAGAGCCAAACGCAAAGGACTATATAAACTAGTAATTTATATCAATTATATCGAGGCGACATTGATGGATTCCATTGCTAAGCTTTTGAGTATTGAAGTTAAAATGCAAATTAAATATTTTTCTGCTGTTGAAGAAGAAACCTTTATGTAAAAATATACTTCAAATGATAACTTAGTGAAAACGCAAAAGGAATTCACATGCCTGTTGTGGCATATTTACACAAAAGTAAGCTGCACATTCTTCTAAAATACTCAATTTGTGTTTCCACACTCTTCTTTCAACTTCAGTCTCAACGCTCCTAACTATGTTCATCTGCAACTACTAAATATTTTTCGAGGCAACCAGCAAATGGAAGCGCCAACCAAGCGACCGAACCAAAGCATGTGCAGAAAAGAGCGAAGCCAACTCAAACGTTTCGTGGTTCATTTACGCCTGCCTAAGTTTTATTTTGGCTGAATATTTAAGCCAAATCCAGCATGAAAATCAACTGTTGAAATTTTCATAGCACTTTAGGGTATAGCCTGGGCGTATACGTAACTTTTGGCAGTACACTTAAGTGGTGCACGTCTGAGTAGCTCACACTAACGCTCAAGCACATCAAGTGCACGCACACACACACATAACTGCATTTGTAGGTAAAAGCATCTGGCATTGACTTGAATGGCCACAACAAGGCTTTGCGGCTGACCGAAATATATGAAAATTGCAACTAAACAAAGCAAGCGCAGGTAACTGTGTTTGTTGAAACCTTAAATAAAGTGGCATACAAACTAACTTTTCAAATAATTGGAGCGTATGGAAATAATGTGTAGTTTCAAACGTCAAAACCTGACGCTTTCCCCGTTATTTACTCTTCCGAATAATGTACACATTGAACTAATTTTAAGTACGCGATTTGATTACATAATTGTGTACTCGTAAATAACTGCACTACAGTTAGCACAGTTCAACAATCAAGCTGTCGTCTACAACGGCTTTCCGATACGCACGTGACCTGGCTTGTTGGGAGCGCCACCCACGACCGACCGCAGAGCGCTAAGCAACTTAGCGGA
Source organism: Bactrocera zonata (assembly GCA_037783105.1). Lineage (NCBI taxonomy): Eukaryota > Metazoa > Arthropoda > Insecta > Diptera > Tephritidae > Bactrocera > Bactrocera zonata. The sequence continues at coordinate 42,106 of JBAWJQ010003935.1, forward strand.
ATGCAAAGCGACATCGTTAGCAGCGCTTGAGGCTATTTTTTCAATTTACCCATTTCACAATTCGCCAGCCAGCTGCTTTTGTTTAGCTTCGCCGTAGTCAGCCGCCTTGCTTGCCTGCGAACCCGCGCTCGCGTCCGCACTCACTGCTTGCTGGCTTAGTTTGCCGCGTTTCGTTTGTTTATTTAAATTTTTTGTTGTTTGTTCGTGTCACTGCTTTATTCGTCTGCTGCTTTCAGTCGTCGTCCTGTCCTTGTCAGCGCACTCTGCGCGTTGTCTCGTCGGATTCTTGTGCTGCTTTGTTGCCTGCCACTTTTGAAGGATGTGTTCGCTTTTTGCGCGCGCCTGTCGGCGTCAACGTCCGCCGTGCGCCGTCCGCATTTGACTCACTCGCCAACAGCGCGTCAGTTGCCAGCTCGCACAATGTATGACTACCTTGTTTTGCATAAAAACATGCAGCTACATTCACCGCTGACATTCGCGTTGACATTTGACAATTGTTTTGTTGTTGCTATTGCCACTCTCCATCTCCCTCTCTCTCTCTCACTCTCTTACCCTCGAGTAGTTGCAGTAAAATAATGTTGCTATTGTTGTCGTCACGGCTTTTGTTCATAGCGACGAACTGTAGTCATCAGTGAGCAAATATACGCGGTGCTGAGTCAAGCCTCCCCTTTGCCGTCACTGCCGCCGCCTCCACTGCCGCACTGTCGACAGGTGTCACACGCATTTCCGCCAGTTGTGGCATGCGGGCGCTGAAAAAACGCAGAAATGCATGCATTTTAATTAATTTTTTTGTTTCATATTTTATTTGCGACAAACTTAATTTGCATCGCGGCTTCCGGCATCATTAACAATTTCTAAAAACACTCTTTGCGGTCATAGCATTCTTTTTGATTGTGTTAGCGGTAATTATTTTCAATATTTTTTCGTAGCAAAGCATGGCGTGAAAGCCACAGCGCCCAGTTTGAAAGTTATGACTATAGTTTATGGCGAAAGTGAGACTAAACTTTTGTGAGTGCGAGTATGTTGCAAGTTAATTAGGTGCCGGCCTTTAAGGCTTTAAGGAAATGGTTTACAAATGTCTGACAAGCTAAACTCTGAGAGTGAAATTTGTTTTGAAATGCTGATTAAAAATAAAGGAAATAGTAAAGCTTACTTTGGTATGTACCACGCTGTAATATGTAGGATGAAATTAGGAAAATTTTCTGAAGTAATTTCTAATAGTTAATGAAAGTATCGAGAATTTTAAGTTATATTTTATTTCACTTTACTCACTTACTAAATTTTCGTTATAAAGTTAATACTGTAGAAGCTTGACCGATCAGAAAATAGATATCAAAATTTTCGACGGAAGCAAAAAAACCACAAAATACTTTATAAAGTGCTTCCAAGGGCTTTTTTCTATATTCAAACTTACCCTAGCCAGTTCATGTGTAAAGGTTAGACCTATGTTATTATCATAAATCGAAATAGTCAGGATATACACGCTTGAAATGTTCGAACAAAAACTCGGAATTATTGGTTAGTTGGTTGGTGGGTTGAAACGGAAGAGACGTAAGTCATCATTAATCCCGCATGATAACCAAACTAAGCCCTATTCTTATATCTTTTTTACATTGGCTGCCCAATGTCTCTTAAATTGAAGCATTGGGAGCCGTGGAATATATCCCGACTTATTTGGCTGAAGCCTGGGTATTCGCATAGATAATGTTCCAACGTCTCACCGCCGAATTCACTTTTTTTCATTTTCTAAAGGTGCGACCTTAAGGGAGGTGCCCTGTAGTCACCTCTACAACACCTAAGCTTCCTTTTGCCTCGAAATGGGGGCTGTTTGGTCTGCCCGCCATCAACACTACCCCAAAACTTTGTTATACGAATTGTGTGTTGCTTGTGTTACAAGACCAGAGATGTCCAATAAGGTGAATTGCTTCAAACCTTGAAGGACCAGAATGATCTGGGCTAGCTTAGAGGAATTGTGTCGGCAAGCGGTCGAGCTCGTCTGCCTTGTTATTTCCTTCTATTCCTATATGACCGGGTATCCAGATGTCAGAAGTATTAACCCGAGTCTATCAAGAATGAAGGATATTATACGATGTCCGGGGTGACGTCCAGCCTGACTCCACTGGCCTGAAATCAAGAGCCGGCCGGACGTAAGCAATGGTTCATTCTTAACGTTTACGTGTAATGCCCGCATGTCAAGGATAACCTTCAGAGTCTCAGTTGACGAAGTTTTCATTGCTCACGTCACCAGCCAGCAGACACATTGCATCTGTTCGAGGGATTTAATAAGACGCCTTTTGATAATTCCAGTTCCCACGACACTCGGGTCTACCTAACCGGAATGGGTGTACGTTACCGGAATGGACCCCATCCGGCAAAAATTGATAATTCGACAGAATTCTGCCGCTACAACAACAGCGACAATGGAGCGAATTACCCTTATGTAGAGCCAGAAGTCCATGTGAGCTCGTAAACCACACTTTGGGGCAATGGCTCATCTGCAGGAGTTCCAGATTCGACGAGCTTTCAAAACTCTGTGTCAGAATCTGCTACACACATGACCTTTCTAACTCTTTTAGGAGCACAGACCTCAAAAAAGCCGGTAGTTAAAAACAAAAGGCGTTCATACCAGCCAAGAGAGATTTCGTGCTAAAAACCCTACGTAAAGCCTTTAACCATTGCTTCCAGCATAAGAACCATTTTAAATTAGCATTTGCCATCATCAATTCAAAACTGCTGCTCCAAGTTACCACAGTATATACATGTATGTATTCCTTTTCATTTCGTTTTCATTTGCAGCAACAACAAATGCTTGAAATATGACTAAATATCAATTTTGCACTCGACTTATCTATCACTGTCGAAGCGCTCCAACCACTTTCCTGCTGCTGTTATTGCGCTGTGGTGAATGCAATAACGCCGTTTTGAAGTGCGCCGAGCGTGGCAGGAAGACGTACTGTTGCAGCAGTTGCTATGGCCAAATGTGAAACGGTGAAATACGCGAAAGTGAGAAACGCTGCTCAATGCAGAAAGGCGAAAAGCCGATTGGCAACCAACACACACCGCTCTGATGTGTTGTGCTCGGGAGCATTTATTTCGCTCGAATACTGTGCATTTCAACACAGAATGCACTTCAAAAATATTTCACTTAAATATGCCAAATAGTTACTATTACTTCTCACAATGCATGGAGCTTAGCGGTTGCTGCTTTCGTTTTCTATGACTTGAGTTACAGTTTCCATATGCACTGTGGATCTAGAAATGCGGGCGACTGTCTTTCTCCAAACCTCCGCTGGGAAGTGAGAAATTTTTATTTAAAAATTGTTGTTAGGGGCATTTTTCATATTTTTGCATTAACAAAGTGAGTATAAAGTATTTTACGCTGAAGCTCAAAGCAGATTGTTGGAAAGTAAAGCATTGTAATCCAGTATTTTGAAAAGTTTCCATGCATCCTTTTGCCCTTCACTTAGTAAAAGCCAAGTTCATGTATACACATATATGATGCTTATAACTGTGCTGCGCGTTGACGCTCATATTCATATTTACTGATAGACAAATATTCACGCTTTATTATATGGACATATGCGACCAGCTTCGACATACCATCCTCATCGCATTTACCCACACAAATACTAGTGCAGCAAAGCCGAAGTATTCATGACATGTTCTTCTGTGTTTTTCTCTTCAGTTATAACGTTTATTAACGGCTAAGTGAGTGACGATTGACAGCGTGATTAATCATAACTCCCCCAGGCTCACAGCCATGCTCCTTTCTCCTATGATGCCCTGCATAAAAATTTGCACGACGGAGTTCTCTAAGATTAAAGCAAACTTCGTGTTCGAACTATTTTACGCATAAGGATATTGATATTTTTCAACTACTTGGTAACGCTATATATCGACGCTACTAGAACTCATAAGCACGTTTTTAGGCCAACATAGACCACTTAGCTATATGCTCTAAGAATCTTATGGATCAACAAATCTCGTTTCATCTGATGAATGTATGTAAATATGATGCTATGCCATGCAGCACAGTCATGCATATTTCTGGACCCACTCTCTTTCCTACAGGGTAGCTCATGGACTGGCCACACGCGCTCAAATATATAGACAGAAATGTAGAGAAAGCACGAATGTCCTCAGTCTCCTATGTGCCCAAGGAGCTGTCAGAAGTGGATATAGTTGTGATAAGATGATGTCTACCGAGATTAGTTTTGATTTATGATATTATTGATAGCAAATGAAATCGCAAATCTATGCGCACACGTGTTGTCATATTGCTCTGTTATCAATTCGTAGTATGGATTTATCGAGTGAATGAGCTCAACGGCAACTGCTTATACTTGTGAGTATATGTGTATGTCATAATTAATTGTTTGGTGTGGATAAGATAGAGTTTCGTCTACAAATATACAATATTTTACTTACAAGAAAATGCCATGGCGATGGTCTTGGAAGTATGAAGTCTTAGTCGATGTCGAATTAGACAGAAATTTAGTAACTTTAAATGATTTTTGTTGTTGCAGTCACTAGCATATACTCAAAATATATCTATTGGGACTACAGTCCTTGGCCGAGTTCGGGTCTATTCTGGCTGAAGAGCACAGACCGTGGTTGGAAGGTCCGAAATAAAACTCAAAATCGCATTCTTTTAATTAAAAGTCACCCAAAACACGGATGACAACGATTAATGGCAATTAATAAATGATAAAAAAATGCATTTAATATAAGAAAAAGAATCTATATATTCTCCAACCTCACTGCAAGTCACACTTCAGCTTCCCTTTACCGCTGAATGCCTTTCGCAAAGCCATGGAAAGTTCAACGGAAATTCTTTCAGCGCATTTTATTACTTAAATCCACTCGAATTCTCCGCTCCACAATTACTCATAATTCATTTAAAGGCGATCAAAGTGATTGCACTGCCAGCTGAAGAGTCTGCGAGTCTGCTGTAGAGGCGCTCAAAAGCACTCTTACACTCTTTCTCTCCGACGCATTGTTATAGAAAACAATAAATGCATTAATTATCTGGCGGACGACGTAACAGACCATAAGGAAATACTTGTAAGAAAATGAAAAAGCTACGGGCAAAAATCGCCGACAGACAAACACAAAGGAAGGATTATAAATGCCACTCGGTTGGAATGTAACGATGATGCCACTGCAGCACGGCAGAGAGCGAATGTAAATGGCTTAGGGACACAGACTGCTGTCTGTGAAAAATTATACGCTCGTCTATCAATAAATGCACTTACACAACTGGCAATCGAAGTCGCGTGTTCTCTTCTGTGTGTCCACGTAAAGGAAACCAGAAAAAATGTTCCAGGAAATAATGAGCTGAAGTTGAAATGAAAGAAATTATAATAATAAAGATTAGCATTCAAAGCGGCAGCATAATAATCTATGACTTTTGCCATGCAATCCACGCTACATGCCGCATACTATTACCGTTAGCAGCATTTATAAACTTGCATTAATAACGGAGAAGGCCACGAATGGATAATGGAGAGTAGACAAATGTTAAAAAGGAAAGGAGATAGCAAATAATAAAACATTAATTGAAGAAATGTTCCTTTGGATCATTAGTGGACGCCGAATGAAGTATCATGGCCGGCACATTAAAAGTAACGGTGATTAGTTGTGAGCTATGAAATGGAAACTTAATAATTTATAAAGTTTAGAGATAGTGCGAAGGCGAACTTTGTACTAACTTCTAATATTCTGAATATTATTTGATTAAAAGTGATGAGTTTTGAACTGCTTACCATAGTGTTTATATCCCGTCAGCTCTAATTAATAATATCCGAACAGGGTATATTAAGTTTGGCACGGTGTTTGTAACAACCAGCAGGAAACGTCGGAGACTCTATAAAGTATATGTATCAATGATCTGCTGGGTCGATTTATCCGTCTGCCTGTTCGTCTGTTTGTATTTATGTAGTATATACGATCGTAGTCCCTAAATTGTTGAGATATCGGTTTGCACAAGTCCTTTTGACACCAAAAAGCTGCTCATGTGTCAGAGCGGCCGATATCGGATCACTACAGCATATAGCTGCCATACAAAATGAACGATCGAAAGCAAGTTCTTCTAAGGATCCGTTGGTATTTATGAAGTTAAGTTTTTCTTGTTCTACTTTACGATAAGTCTGGGTGTATTTCATGACATGATACAATCTGAACCTGTTATCAAACAGTTATGAAGCTTTAAGCTTTGTACCGAGCGACAGTAGAAATTCTCAGAATGAAATAAGTATAAGTTCGACCTATGATAAGAGCTGAATAAAGGCTTTCAATAGATCTTTAAGATCATTTTTGTAGTATTAGGTAAGCTGTAGATATGTATTCTGATATTACAGTACCAATCATCTCTCCAGGTAAGAACATACAAGTACTTACTTTGGAAATTATATTATATTTGATCTGCCTGCGAATAAAGTGGAAAAAGATTAGATGTTATACAAATTTGGCTGTGTGCATGAGATAAAAAGTATTTAAAGAGCTGTTTTGAAGCTTTTTTAAGCTCTTAGGAATTTTACATTTTACTCGACTTCTACTAATGTAATCTACATTCGGGATCTAAAAATAAAACACATGCTTTAAAACCCATTAAAAATAGTATACTTTGTGCACTTGTAAGGCAGATCCTCATAAAGAGCCATAAAGCTCAATTTCCTCACACTCGGATGACATCAAACGAAGCCTGTTATTAAATTCGCAATAGTGACGCAATATTATTGAATTTGCGTTGCAAAAACACTTTAGGAAGCCGCCCATTAGTAGAACAGGAATCGGCATATTATTGTTGTTGTGACAACAACAACCAACGAACTGCTTAAAACGAAATTGGTGTCATCGCAAGGAAAGTGAAAAATACGGAAATTTCGCGCCGACGACAACGAACATCCGTCAATTTGTGTCGCTGCCTCAAATGTATGTGTACGTATGTATGCGAGAGTAGAACTGGAGAGGTGGCAGGCGGTTGTTGGCAAAAGCTATGCGAGTATGCTGTTTAAAATGAAACCAAACTCCATTGACGCAAGCATGAGCGATGCCGATGCGCCATTGTTGTTATTGTTGCACGCACATAGCACTCCACCAGCTCCTAGTGTCGCCCGCGCTAAGCGTGCATTGCCACATGTAGCCGAACACGACACACTCCCGCGGGTACACACTTCTAATAGACAAACTCATGTGCGAGTTAAACGATGCCAGCGACAACAACAACAACGACAACACAGATAAAATGCAAAATACATAGATTTAGCCACAAATCATACACAACGCAAGTACAAAGCGCCGTCGGTTTTCTTCTGCTGCGTCTGCGATGCGTGACATGTGTGTCGATAGAGCACGACAGTGTAAGTGTAGGTGGGCAAGTGCTTTCCGTGTTATACCCCACAGAAAAGTGAACTAGTTAGGAACTAAATAGAAACTAATGTCATCTGCAAACTCAGCTCGTGAGGCGATTGTAACTTTTTTCGAGACAAATCAATACTTTTTACTACTTCTTAGAGAGTGGAGTCCACAACTCCGTGCGTGTCTTCGCTTTCTGCAATTTGATATTATTTATGTCCCTTGCTTGAGTTCGCCAGCAGCGTAGTTCCAGTGCTTCAGCGTCCTGGTCGACACCATCAATCCGTCTAAGCCGCAGCCTACGAAACCTTCCCAAACATATAGAGCTTGTCGTTGCAAATATATTAAAAATCACATTTTCTTCTGTGGATAATAATGCTTTTAGTCCACCCCACTCTTCGGACAGCCATCATGGCATCTGCTTTCTACTGCTCCAACTGTATTTGCTATTTTTAGGGTCACGGTTTGCTATAAAACTCGCATAATCCATTGTATATAACTTTATATCTATGGGAAGACGTTTACCAGGTGTAGCTGCCGTGAAAGAGACTTTGAGATTTCTGTGAACCAAGATGTCAGCCTTGTACACGAGACTCCCTAAGAAGACAAGATCACACTTTAGTTCATTCACTTGGTTTTCTATAAGTGTTGAGTACTCAATCTCACAATCTAGGCTGACAGAGCCACCACTTGAAGGCGAAAAAGGAGACTCAGATTAAGGAGCGTCCAATATGGATTCAAGTGCTAGGCATCAACGCATATGTCAGACAAATAAACACAGTACACAGACTGTCGGCACTAAGACTTATCAGTGCTTTCCAAACAATATCAAGTGATGCTGCTGAAGTAATAGCCAGTATGCGGCTCATTGAGATCCAGAGAGATGAATCCGAGCGCGTATACCAAATATCATACCTGTCTTTAGAAGCCAAAAGAGAAGAAATCGTCAAAAAAACACTATGGCAGCAGCGGTGGCAAACCTCACTCCAAGGACAGTGGACCTACAGACTGATACCAGATATCCATTCGTCTATCGACAGACGACATGGCGACCTGGATTTTCATCGAACCCAAATACTAAGTGGGCAGTGCTTTAGAAGCGATCTGTATAGATTCCAGCACGACATTAGTCCGAACTGTCCGTCGTATTCAGATTGCTTTGCAAACTCTGAGCATGTATTCTTTTATTGCACGCGCTTTTTAAGTGCAAAGTGGCCGTTTTTCGGTGGATAATTTTACGTCACTCAGGTGTCAGTCCACTGAGAACTGGAAAGTGAAAAGCTGTCAGCGAAGCGGCAGCCTCAATCATGACAAAACTGAGACATATAGAGCAGAGTAGGCGTCCGTCAGTCCGTGCCTTACAGGAGTCTTAAATGTCTCCGACGAAGTAATACTTAATCAGGTGGTTCCGTGGGAGAGTCTGTTGTTGGAAGGAGGTGAGGTGTAACGGATTAAAGTTCCCCCCTACTTAATAAACAAAAAAAAACACAAAAAACAAAGAGTGAAAAGTGAGGGTCCTCATTTCTAATATAGACGAATCTGATCTGGGTCTGTCTTTAATATTGAAAACGTATTTAACTGTAATATATTGAGGAAGTAACTGTGTCATAAATTAGTAACTAGTTTCATTAATGTTGCAAGTCTCATCTTAAGACATCTTCTTGAGACCAGTGCACTTTAAGTCTGCAACTTCTAGCTGTAAACTGAAATATTCCCGTCTAGTTTTATGTTTCATCGCAATCTACACATGCAAATGGGGTAATGCCTACGCACATCTCGGCGGGTGCTATTGACAGTGGCAGTGACTGTGGCATTGATGGTGTCAGCGGTGTAGCCCACGCTCTGCCAACAGCGCTCTTCGCATGCCACACTGCAAGTTGCCACTTTGAGTAGATTTACTTCAGCGAAATTGCCAGGATTAAGAATAAATGGATATTTTATTGTGTAGTCGTGTTGCTGCTGTTGCTAGTGCGCGTATAAATTCAACTAACACAACCGCAAGCATGCACATACATCTATATCCTCTATATATATAGATAATACATTTATACAGGTGTGTGCGTGTGTGTGCCACATTGTGTGATTTTGTTTGGTTTCGCTTTTATTTTATCGCTACAATGGGATTTGCATGCCACATATGCACACCAACAACAGCAACAGTGGCACTCGAAGGCGTGGCGTACTATGTATGCATACCAAGTGTGCTGTAGCCGACGGCAAACTGAATCTGTAGGGATGACGTATATTATTAAATTAGTTCCGTTACAAGTATTACTAATGCCATTTGGCAAACAAGCAATGCTGCCATTTGCAAAATATGGCAACATCAATCCTTCGGCTGGATATTTCCGTGTAAATCAGTGGATGATTCAACGTCAGCTAACAACTGTTTGCGCAGAGCTAGCTAACAGCAAACATACATATGTATGTACCATATATATGATTTTTATAGTGAGATATAGAATTTCCGGTGCTTATTAAAGCGCTCGTTAAAGCTTCGCGCGTGCTGAGTGCTTCGAAGGCAGAGTTGCAGAGGTCATTGCGTCGATGGCGGTGTCAATTTCATGAAAAATGTCGACTGTGCTTAACAGTTATGTTGTTGCTTTTTACACTTAAGTTTTTAACATTTCACAAAAGCCTTAGAAGGCAGCGTTTCAACAAGAAAGTTGCTGATAGAATTATGATTTTGGAAACTTTAAGGTAATCTCTGCAAATATGAACAACACCTGCAGCTTCAAATCCCTCGTTTGCTTGTAGAATTCCTGTTAGTTTTGCATGACCACCCTTTAGTTTTTGCTCTGCTATAAAGTAGCGTCACTTTTGACTTTCGAGCTTTCAAATGTTTTTAGTCTTTATAGCCAGAGTTTGCTGCGATCTGTTGGTAAGCGGCCCGAAAGTCTGAGCAAACAACTTTAGCCACACCAATCGATGCTTCGAAACAGCTGAAAACTTCTCTCAAAAATTATAAACATTAAAGCATGCAACAGATTAAACATCAGCAAACTTGTGTGGAGAGACATATAAGAACTTTATGTATATAAACTTTAATATTTATGTATAGATATATATTTACTCTTATATATACATAACAATAAAGTTGTACACAACTCACTGCTGGTCTACCAACAGCTGTTGCCTGGTGAAATATAATCACACTCGACACTCACATTTCGCATATAGATTAACTCTGCTGAGCACACAACTACGGACATACATTTTGCCTTGAAATGCACACACACACCAACACATGCATGCATGCATTTAGAAACATAATCTCACTTGTGTTTAGTAGGATAGTCGAAAGCGCTGCGAAGCACATAAAGTAATTACATTTAATAGATAATTGCTTTTAATAGAGCAATGGCAGAGCATACTGACACACATACAGGCATGCACAGGCGCACGTACAACAACTGTGCGCTTATCCAGTGGATAAAACAAGCATGCGAGTACATGGAGTACGCATGTACCTGTACAAAATAATCTCTTACTGGGGAGTAATCAGGCGAAACTTTGTTAAAAGCGACAACTTGCCGCACGGCGCACACATACGCACATATATGTACACACTCACATATACATATACAGTTACGTACATCTGATATTCAGCTGGTTGCTGTGCGCTTAGTTACTCCTCGTAATTATAGCGCTATATACATGTGTCTCTATGTGTGCTTAGCTGTAGCTTGATAGTGGCAGGATTACACGCACACACATACACTTACAGCAAAGCTCATGCATAATCGCCAGCAACACTTAATCACCTATGCATAAGAGCAGCTCCATTTTTGTTTACCTTAACATGCAGCGTTTTCGCTCTGTGTTTGTTTGTGTGTGTGTGTGTGAGTGCACATTGAAAGCCAGCTCAGGCGCTCCCCACCCTCCGATAAATTAATTATGCGCATACGTTCGCCAAGGACCTTTCATTAGCTGCTGAATTTATGGAGTGTTTAGTAGTGTGAAATTCAATACGAGCCATTTAACTGCACATCACTTGGCGCTGCAACCAACGGACGCACCACACTCGTACGCTAAGAGCGGGCTGCACAAAGTGCCGCCCACGAAACCAAGCTTTTCGGTACACTGAGGTTTCGGATATCGGAAACTCCATTATACAGGTGCTGAAACCTGAGAACTCGTTACAGGTAACAGTTAAAGATTCGCTGCTTTCTAACTTAACTTTCGGGAGCTTAGAAGTCTTGTGAGTTTTCCGTTGAACCCGATAACTTTAGAAATGAATGAAATTCATAGTTCTTGAAAATTCAATATTTCTCACAGTTTGAACTTCACTGGGATGTCAAGTGAACGCTTTATACTTCTCACTATAATATATTCATGTATTCACAAAAACACTAACACATATAAAGTACTGCCATATTACTTGTTTTATATCAGCAGCAATCTCTTTTTAGTATCTCCGTTGAGGTACGAAGTAGAGCATACACCTGAATACAAAAAGCGACAACAACAAGTGTGAGTATATGCAAATAGCAACATTTAAACGAGCGAGCAAGCAAAAAGCATTTAAGCCAGCGTGGAACGGGTGCGACGCTTCCACCGGCTTGCGGTCAAAGCGGACAGTCGGTCAGCACGCAAATCAGCAAGCTAATAGCCAGGTAACGGTTAGTGCCATTGACTGCTGCATATCGTTGGAGAAGCAACACGTTCGACGACGACGAAACATACACACGTGCAACTCAGACGGCAAATTGGCGCTTGTATCACACATACGAACTGTGAAAGTACACAACACCAGCACAAAACCTTTAACATATTCCTTGCTCTGCGGCAACGAAGCATATTAGCAACATGTGCTTGCTTGCTAAATAGTTGCTAACACAGCACTCACAGGCTTTGGCATATATCATATGGAAATATCTAGCACTTGAGATAAATATTGTGATTGTTGCAGCAATTGTGGCTGTGTGTGTGGAGGGGTCTCTACGTGCCAAGTGCTTGACTCTGTGACTCTGATTTTCATCTACAATTAGGCGAGTTTACTTTGCTCACATTTTTAACATTTCTTGAGGCAGGAGTTCGGCAGAAAGCGTGGTGTGCGGCAATCACATTCGTTTTTGTCTTATTGCGCTTTTGGGGCAAGAGCGTGATATTGAAACCCAACGCTGCGCTCATGTGATGAGCGTTTTACATGCCTGATTGATATTTGTTCGTAATTGTTATAGATACGTATATAAGCAGCAAAGTATAAACAATAAATAGCAACTAGGAGCACTACTATCAGTCAGGAGGACTTATGAATACTCTCGCCATTTTCGAAGATGAATAGCCTTTTCGTGAAGCCAAAATAATTTAGTTAATAAATATTATAAATGAGAAATCAGTTTTTGCCTTTCACACAGACGGCTACTCAATTACAGATAGCCTCAATGAACAATCAGCTACCAAACTTGCTTGCATAAGCTGATTGCTTTTTATCAATGCACGCAATCAAATTTATAGCCTGGACAACAACCCGTAAAGTCAAACTCAGCACAGTATGGACAACAACCCACTGAGTTGAATTCGGCTTTGAACTCGATTTGAATTCAATTAATGTAGTGAAATAATATTGCATAGTTCTGGAAATTTCGATATGAAAGATACACCTTGCTCTGGTCGACGTATCGTTGAAGAAGTCGTTGAAGTTGTGGAAAAAATTGACCAGTACCGTCGCATAAGCTGGCATGACATCGCTAAAGAACTTAACATTCATCATCAAATGGTTTTGAACCATTTAAACAAGGCTAGCCCCAAAAAGAAGCTCAATGTTTGGGTACCACATGAATGGTCTGTGAAAAATTTAATGGACCGAATTCAACATCTGCCATTCTTTGCTGAAACGAAATAAAATCGAACTATTTCTGAAGCGAATGGTAACAGGAGACGAAATATGGACAAATTACAACAATATTGTGCGAAAAAATCATGGTCCAAGCGTGGTGAACCTGAATAACTGGTCGCAAAGCCAGAATTGACGCCTTGAAAGGTTATGCTGAGTTTTCGGTGGGATTCATCCACCTTGAGCTGCTCCAGCCTGGTCGAACGATTGATTCTACATTTTACTGTGAACAACTGATGAGATTGAAGCAAGTAATCGAAAAAAACGGCCAGAACTGATCAACAGAAAGGGCTTCGTCTTCCATCAGGACAACACTAGACCACACTTATCTTTGATGACTCTGCAAAAACTGGGAGAGCTTGGCTGGGAAGTTTTGATGCATCCACCATATAGCCCTGACCTTGCACCATCGGACTATCATTTGTTTCGGCCATGCAGGACTCCTTAATGGAGTAAAGTTGGCTTCAAGAGAATCCTGTGAACATTACATTTCGCAGTTTTTCGCCGAGAAATCAGAAAATTTTTAGACTGATGGAATAATATCTCTAGCAGAAAAAGACAAAAGTGGTCGACCAAAATGGTACACATTTAGTTCATTAAAGTTCATTATAAATACAAAAGAAAATAATTTGAAGTTTGATTAGAAATTCCGAGAGTATACAAAAAAAGTACTATATAACAAAATTTTATTCAGAACAAGAGTTCGAAAAAAGTATTTAAGCTGCTCGAGCAGGCTAGCAGCGCTTAAACATAAAAGTATTAACCGATGTATCGGTTACCGATATCGAATAACTACTGGACATGGCTTTACTCACCACCGATGGTGATGGATTACTTGATTTATGAGACTGTCATCAGCAATTCTTTCCAGAAATCATAAATGTTTTCGAAAACCGAAACATAACATTTTCCTCAAAATCGGTTTGAGAGAGAACAAAGGCTTTCAACAGAGTATTCCTTCAGTAAAAATAAGTACATTTAAGACCTTAAAATTTTAAGTTTAACCGCTCTTAGAGCAACAACAATTCAGAGATGCATATACAAGTTATTTTTGTGCGAAAAGTCTTAGACTTTCTGACTTCTAACAGTTCAGCGATATCTTTTAACTGTTTTCGTTGGCAACAGCATAGGGATATACATATTGTCTGTATTAAAGTATTCATAGTCCAACTTTAATTTCCAATATTTTAGTGCTTTCCTTCCTCCTTTTACCGTTACCCATAGATATCCTTGTTGCACTCGAAGGCCAACACTGGTAAATGATATTTCATTGCTGATTATCACCCGCCGGCGCATATGAACATTAAACACGAAAATGGAAACATTTACGAGCAGCGAAAGTGTTGACCACCAACGACTCCTTCCGGGCAGTGAAAGGACCAGGCATTATTATATGGGACATGCATATATCAAAACCAAACAAGAAGAAATAAGGCAATACGAGTGCGAAACACAATGGGTATGCATGCTGTGACCAAACACGCCGCCGGCACTTGGCCATCTCGGTACGCACACACACACACATACTCACAAATACGCGCAGTAAATTTGTACAAATGAAGGCTTCTGCGCTGTGGTGAGATTTTAATGAACACAACGCTTTTGTTATTTCTCCAAAACCCACAGATGCTGAAAAACTGCATTTTTATGGTCACCGAAGTGACGCACACACACACTATGTACACTGTAGATAGATATATAGTCAAGTATTTATATTTACCCCGGCTGAAATGTGTGCCAGTAATGCACTTGTAGTAAAGTTTTATTTTAAGTCCAACGGACTTTGCTCTACTTGCCAAGTTTTATAGTTGCATCACACACACACATATATATACATAGGTACATTTATACGTCTTTTATGCACACTTATTTATGTGTGTAATAAAAAGCGCTGCCAGCTCGGTTGCTAAAACTTAATTAAGATTTTTCTGTGTATGTGGGTTCAGTAAGTTCAAGGATATCTCTTGCATTACGGCACACCATCACAATATTTGCGATGTTTTCTTGCATAATCAAGGAAAACAATTACTTTGGATTTGGAGCACACTAATATTGAAATGTTCACTTTGCCAAATACCTCTCTTACTTTTTTAATTACTATGTATTTATTTCGTTAGTAACATCTGTCACTAATCTAAGGATGAAACTTGCATAAAAATTCCCTGGCACGTTCTTCAGTTTCATCGCCTTGGCCTTGAAGCTCTAATAACTTGTATTTTTGAATCCCGGTTCGATGATATCTTTGAAGAATGACACTACAATTGTCACATTGTTGGCTTACATGCCAATCAACTGAAAATTTGGACCACAAACCACACCTAACCATAAGAAGGAAGTATCTTTCGTTCGAGAAACTCAAGTCTCCTGGAGTCGACCGCATCTTTCCAGCACGTTTACAAAAGAGAGAGCAGGTTCTACTTCCATGCCTTGTTCGGCTGATGAGGGATAGCCTCGCAATGGCGTACATTCTTGAAATATGGAAGACCGCAAAGTTGGTCTCCATACCCAGAGGTAAATGTGATGCTTTGCGCCTTTCTAAACATCGAAGGTGGTTTTGACAGAGAGTGCTATCCCCCTTTTATAGAGTCTTGTCGTGGACGACCTTCTAGCAATTAACAATGGGATCCGCTACCAAGTTTAGGCGGACGACATTGTAATTATAACCAGAGGTAAATTCTAGGACATTCTGTGACCTTCTATAAAGGGGACAGCATTAGCAAAACTAGCACTTCACTGTTTCATGAAGAAGTTGAAGATTACCTTTGGAAACAAGGCTTAATGGAACGATTCCACTCTCGAGCTGTTGCTGAGAAATAGCACGATGAAGTAGAGGGATCTAACGACCACGCACTAAGCTTTCCATACCTATGAGCATTTTTCAAGCAGAAGTCCTTGCCATAAGTCGGTGCATACAGATACAACTCCAATGCAACTATCACAATGAGCGTATAATCATACTTAGCGAAAGCAGTCTCCTCCTACGAGATCAAATCAAGACTGGTGCAGGAGTTTAGAGAACGGCTGAATAGCCTAGCAGAACGTAACTTCGTCTGGGTGCCCGGTCACAAAGGTATAGACGGCAACGAACTGGCTGATGAGTTCGCCCGCTCCCCAGCTTTCACTAACATGGTAGGACCTGAACACTTCACTGGAGTGGATCCCCATACCATAAAGGAGTTGCTGGTTCTGCGACCCGGAGTCGGAAACACCAAAACACCAGCACAGCAGTCTGCAGACGCGGGTTTAAGGCTCTTGGATGCATGTTTCCAAATAGGAATCACATCAATTCACTAGCATCCAGCAGAATATCGGGTTTTATCGATATGCTGGGGCTAGGTGAATCTTTGTGATTTAGGAGAGGGCACAATGGACCTGAGGTCGCAGAGCATCCCTCGTTATTAATCATTCATTCATTCCTCTTTCTGCACCATAGGCTAATTATAGACCTTAAATGCGACATTATTGCAGAAACTCTCAATTCTCTTCTTCCACTCTCTACTTATCTTCAGTTTTTAAGTAAGAAGACGATATACTACAAGTCGTCTTCAAACTCACATTAAGTTCACATCGTGGAAGAGTGCTACGGCGGACACAACAGACCCCATTCCTTAGCATTTACAGTGCAATTTGCGGCCTTCACACATTTCTCATGTACATGAGTATGATTGCCACATATTAGTTTGAATAACGGCTTGTTGCTGGACATGAAAAAAACACACAAAAAATGCGCCATTCCATACTCCGTCTCACACTGGTGGCCGGCCGAGCGTGCGGTGCGAAACAACGGCTGCCAGTCAACTTGTTTCTGGCTGCCAGCGTGACTTCCCACAACAACAGCAACAACAACAGGCGCATGCATGTTGACCATTGTTTGAGGATTTGTAGCAAAGTACACGGAGGGCATGTGAAGCAAAGCAGAATGAAAGCGCTCTTAGCTGCTGGAAATAACCGAAATATTTCGTGCAAGCCAGCCAATCAAAACTACGGACCTAATATCTGCATAGATTCGCCTCAGATTTTCCGCATAAATGCCACTTACACTCAGTGGAAGGCCAGCAGCAGGGCACCAGTCCACCACCAGCGCTGCTGCAACTGCCATTATTATTCCACCCATTACTTGAGCAGCCAGTCTATGAAAATATTCTAATAAATCACCGAAAGCAAACCCCCGACCGGCCGCCCGCGCGCCAACGCACAGAAGAAAGACTTCTAATATGCCACAAGAGTGCTTCTTAAAACATGCACCCCCACAACCTCGCCTCTACGGCAGTCGTATGTGCCATATATTGTGGAATTGCATGCGGTTTGAGGCGCATAAAGTGCTGCTTGGCATGAATGAGTTGTGTGAACGCATGTCGCCTGCTGCAGCTATTGCAATTGTTATTGCCAGTGACACTGCTGTTATGGTTGTCGATGTTGCTTTTGTTCGTGTTGTTCGTGCTGTTCGTGCTGTTGTTGTTGCTGCTGTTTTTCTGTCGACTTTTGTGTCGAAAGTAAACGTTAGTTTTTGCCAGTGGCTAACCAGCAGCAAAGGCGACAGCCAGAATATTTACTGACCAAATGCATGCGAAACGATGGAAAATACTTAGAACACACACACACATTCATGCGCACACACACATGCCATTACTCTGCGTGCTTTTTTTTCATATTGCATAAAACGTATGCATATGCATTTTGATTCATGAGCGTGTGTTTGAAGTCACACGAAATTGGGAAGGAGTTTCCTTTACTCGGCGTTGAATCCTTCAAATAACGGCTTGCGGTCTATTAAACGGTACTTATGTTTTGAAGCAAGAAATTTCATTGCAAATAAAGAAAATAATAGTGCAGGTTAACAACCTAAGTTCTTTACCTCAAAGCTGTTTATTACCGTTAGTTGAAGAACAATAAATCAATTGTCTTAGTTTCTCTGTGTTTCTCAAACTTATTCGGAATAAATTATAACAGAATATGGCACCTGTTGCCTGACTTTTGGCGTCAAAATCTGTGAGTTAGACACTGTTGCCGTTAGTTTTTCCGGTTAAAAGAGGTTAGTTATTTTTTGAGAACCAAGCTTTGACAGTTTTTTCCATCATACTTTCTAGGCAGATGTGGGTAGGAGGAAGCCACTGAAGAATTGGGGCATTAAGCTTCTCTCCAGATGGATCAACGCATAAAATAAGGTTGGCGAAGGTGTCTATTTTCGAAAACTCAGATATTTGTAGCATTTTTCAAGCGGATGTCGTTATCAGAAAAGCAGCAGTTCATCCACAGCTGCGAAGCGCAGACTCTTTTCGGAAGAGACTCCCACACCGATTGTAGATCGACAACACTAGCTTTGAATTCATTGCCTGTGAGCTCGAAGCTGGTTAAAGAATGGCTAAATCCACTTACCCTTTTATGAGTTACCATTGAGCTGGTAGGTCTGCCGGATTGATGACCGATGGGCAACTATCAGTACCTGTGCAGTCACTATATTCCACCTTCGCAATGAAAATCGAAAAGGATTAACGAGCTTTTCATCCCCAGCAAGATAAATTTTCAACTATTGTAGGAGTTACAACTGGTCATTGTCCGGTCTTCACGATAGAGTTAAGAACTTTACTGAATGACTTTTACCCACATTTGGGTGAATAAGCAATAACCAAGAATTTATAATTATATATGTAAATATTTTTTGCATGGAAGTAAGTTATATCACTTTAATCTTAAGGCTTTAATATAAACTCTTCGAAGTTCATAAGTTATGACGACCTGGGATTAACTTATTGATTGACAGATTTAATGAAGAAAGTTTTATTTAAAAATATAACTACACAACTTCTAATTCACGATACAATGATCTAATTTATACAAACAATAATATTTATATATATATACCGGTATTAAAAACAGAGCCGACAACTGATTGAAGCCTCTTAATTACTCACCCCATTGAAATTTTCACCGCAATAATAGAAAATTATTTATTAATAATGGAATTAGAACTCATGAAAATTTAATTTGCGTTTATTGTTATATAGAATGGATTATGCGTTGAGGGGATGAGGGCCGCGGTGCAAGAACAACAAGGTAAACCCATCAATATACATAATTACAGCCACTATAGGCGCTTGTTTCAAGCCTTAAACTACACCGAATATTTTATTACGTATTTATTTCTCAGTGGCTGTGTCAGCTTTGCGCCTGTATGTGTGTGTGGACTAAGACTACTTGACGGTGTGTGTGTGGCTGCGTAAGATTTTGAGTACAAAATGCCGTGATTATCCTGTTGCTCCGTTTACAACGCAGAGCTGAACACACGCCCTAACGGTATGTATGTATGTATAAGTAGCTATAAACGCTTGTTGTGCAGCTACAATATTCAAAATTAAAAGTTTTACCACTCACCATAAATAGCAACTGAAAGTTGAATTTAAGTTGAGAACTCTTGCGCAATATTTCTTTTGTTTTTGTTCTCTTTATCTTATTTCACTTCGCTGCCCGCCGAGGTAAGAGTTTCTTCAGCGAAATTGCCAAGGAGCGTTCTCAATAGTAGCTAGTTGAAAATTTAATCCGAAATCGGCATATAATATTTATAGCTTTATTTATTTACATGCATAATGGAGGGAGGAAACACGCTCAGTGAAGACAGCGGCAACAACTAAAAATGTCTGCGTTGAAGAAAGTTTTTAAACTTACAATGTAAGCTGCGTGTGCCGCTGGCATCGGGCAAATTTATGAATTCCATTTAACGCCTGTTGCTTGAACGAGTACTTAAAGTCGAAAATCAGTTAAATGGCGGAATTTTTCACATATTTTTACAATAAACTTATGGTTATGCCACTGAAACTAGGAAGGAAATTTAAGAAATTACATATTTTTTTTATTGCAACCCATTCAATCTTCTAATCTTAACTTTTTTGTATAATGACTTATCTATCTAACGCCGTTTATCTCAATCCGATAGCCTTTATACTACAGGAGATATACAAAATTTTCCTAGGCCTTGTATATATATTGACCGGCAGTGCGTATACGTAACGTCCATGACTTCATAGCACATATCGAAATTTAAAAATTTTTTATTATCTAAAGCTTTTCGTTGCTTTAATTCTCAAGCGTACGTATTTCCGTCTCAGCTTCGAGTACTTTAGTGTATATCTTAGATTAAAATACGGCTTTTTGTATTTAGAGCCGACTTTCACTTAGACGACTAAGGAAGTCTATGATCCATTGCACCTAATCAAATAGGCGACTAAGGCAATTTCGAAAGGTATTATTCTTTTCCTAAGCTAAGTGATAGAATTTCAAATGAAGTTATGTAAGATTGCTAAGTTATTAAAGCATTCGCTTCTGGTGAAACGAAAACAAGCTCGAAAATGTGTAAGCCACTCTCTTTGCATCCTTGTTAAGACTTAAGCACCCCTGCTTTCTTACGTATTATCTTGGCAAAGTTTCTATGGCATACGAGACAGCACGTGAACCACGTATTATTATTTAAAGTTCGAAGTCCCCACCTATGCTGCTCCACTCTCTGATTCCTGAGCACACAGAGCTTAGTATAATGGATCTCCCATCTTTATTCTGCTCTCTCCAGAAGTAGTAATGAAAAATAGAAGCAAACAAGAACAAATGAAATCATCTAAGCTTACTTCAACTATACATACAAACATAATCACCCCTTTAAGCTTTCCACCGTGTATGTGTGTGTGTCCACCGAACTTTCCGCGATGTGTTTGCTTGAGCTCTGAGTTCGCGCACCGAAAATTAATGTGGAAAACGAAACAAATTGGTTTGACTTCTCACACATATTTACTTTCAAAAGATACTACTGGGCACTAGCTTCGCACTTATCTAGTTTTTGGCAATTTTCCTCAATTAAATGAACACTTTTCACTAAACCTGAGAAAAATCAGACAAACGAATGTAAAAGAGAATGCATTTGAGTCTGCGTTGCAGACAAGCTACATACGTGTCTGTCTGCCAATAGGTAGTTGCCATCCACCAAGCTGGCAAGCGATTTGGAACGCTGAATTATTGACGAGCTTGCTGACTTTGAAACTTAAGTTGAAGCGAGTAGTAGAGGGTGCTTCGCAGTGAGTAGTATGGAAGCGGCGCGAAGACATGTATGTATTTGCAGCGTGTTTAGTAGAGAAAAGGCTTGCCTTTAGTGTAAATAAATAATGAGGCAACCTTTGTTTTTCGTTTCAAGGTCAATTTTTAAAGTCGGCAAGCGTGCTTTTTTCATTTTGATGATCTTTAAGGTGCAGAAAATATACAAATTTATAAAATCCAACTTAGTGACAAATTTATGGGAATTCATGTACAGAAATGCGAATGTCAGCTTTATGAAATTCCGCTTGTCATCAAAGAAAGCATACATCCATATCAATATTTTTTATATAAGCTCTAAAAATTTCAATTTTAATTCAATTCGAGGTGTTTTTAAATATTTCCACAAATCATTTATACCCCTCAAATATCCACAACAACAACACAAACGTAAAGATATGCCAACATCTGATGATCAATTTTTCAACGAACCCGAACGCAATGAATGGCCACAATCGGCAAACTGAAAAGACAGTTGGCCGCTCTCAATTGCCATTTGCAAGTGGCGTCGTGCGAGTCATCAAATAACGGTTCAACGAGAGTGTTGACAAACTCATTAATATTTTCACTCATCGCACGTCTGACGAATGACCGAAAGCGCAATTTATTCGTCCGTTTGCAGCGCTGCAACTACGCAATGATGGCTCGGCCATGAAACGGCAGGCTCCCGCTGACCTGTGCAACACCAGCAACAAGCGCAGTGGCGACGATTGGCAGCATTTATTTGCCACATGAATGCCAATTTGTGTGAGATCTGCCACACTGACGATTTGCCTGCGCACCCAAATGTCGGCTGCTATGTGTGTGTTAGTGTATGTGTAAGTATATATGCATAGGCATACAGCCGTTGGTACAATTTATGACCTGTTTGCATAAACGCTGCTAGTTGCAGGCGCCGTGGCCATATAAGTGAATACTCCTCGTCCACAAAGCACGCGTGTGTGCTCGTATATGTACACATATGTATATGTATGGTACGAGTGACCGTATTGCTTTGGCGGCTGGAAATTCTGCAAAGCTGATCGATGACTGAACGAATTGCTCAGCCATTTCTTTGGCTTGTTTGAGGCTGCAGACTGCGCTGTCAGCTGTCGCTGTTCACTGGTCAACTTTGCTGTTAATTTTCATAAACGTCAGCACCGATGACGATAATGATGTTGCCCATAGTTTTCTGTTGCGGCACTGTTTGTTGACAGCCACATCAGCAGTGTGTAACATATACCGATATTGCTCATGGCTGGCGGCTTGTTGCCAACGTGCTCGCCTGGACTCACTTCTCGGAAATTCAACAAATAAATAGTTGTCCCGAAGGTTAAGCGGAATTTATATTAGTGAGATTTTATCTCTTGTTGAAGGAAAACTACTGCACGCGCACGTATCCACGTGTCAATAAATGTTAATTACTCCCAGCGGAATGCCGCCATACCTCAACGCCACCCAAATTAATACGCGCAATAAGTCCTTACACACTTTAGTATGCATACAGTTAGTAATCACCAGCTGTATTTACAAATTACTTACTTAGGTATGGAAACGTATGTTCACATACTTGAAGAGAGGCGGCTATCGAGCCTCAAGTTATGTAAATCTGATTGCACAGCACAAAGAACTGATTGTTCAAATGACACTGAGTGTGTGTACACAAAGTAAATGCTTTTCAATACACAATTGTGTTTAGAAAGCAGCGGTTATAAGCACTCATTATCATATTCATAAATCTAGAAGACTGTTTTGTGTGTTTTTTTTGGGCGGGGAAAGTGTAACACGTGCGACGATTTTTTCCTAATACTAGTGGGTACACAACCCTTATTGCATCAGAGCATAAATTCATAGAAAACCGAAAATTTCGTTAGCCCAGAATGTGAGTACGCTGACATCAGGGCTTTGGAAGCGCTTATTTTAAATTTTATGAAGGCAAGCTTTGAAGACAATAATACTTCTATGGATGGTCCTACTTATATCGTGTTAGCTTAAACTGTGAATGTATTGAGAGAAGTATAAATGGCAAAGGCAATAAGAAATGTCAAATGCAATGGAAAATGTCTTCTCAAATAAAAAACTATCTAAATTCTTATTATACGCAAAAATCCCTTTAAATTGTTATATACATCTTTTAAGCAACTCAAATGATATAAACATTATAATAATAATTATAAATAATAAATAATAATACTATTGACTCCCATACCAATGATTTCAATAGCAACAACAGTCAACAGTGCGTATACGCAACCTGCGAGTTTCGTTGTAAAAATAAATATAATTTTCAGGACTCTTTAAAACACCACAATTACAGGCCTAAATCGCTGTTTAGAGTCAGTTATACCCACATACTATCAATGAGGAACGTAGATGCTTACCTTCCAACATAAAATATATGCTTCACTTTCGAAGCTAGAGCCACAGCCAACAACAGCCGCTGGGCAACGAACTAAAACAAAAGAAAACAAATATTTTAACAAAGCATAAAGGCATTTTTACACTTCAATTTGATTGGGTTTTACAGCGTTTCTCAAATACCTTCAACATTTCTTACAAAATGTTGCCACTTCAAGTGCTTGCTGGCCCTTGATCAGGTGAAGCTTCACAAGCAACTGTCCATTGCCATTTAGCACTGAGATTTCCCTCTAACGGCGCCATAAAAATTGCAATACTTTCATTTGCCAGCCAGCACACTATGTGCATGAAAGTGTCAGTAAGACTTCTTCTTTTCATTTTTTTTTTTTTTTATAATTTTTTTTGCAAACTGCACTTTTCCTGCTGTTTTGTCATTGTCCTGTGCCCTTCGCTTGCAGTCGTGTAGTCGTGCAAATGTTATTGTCGATTGGAGTAGAGTAGAATCCAAGACAAACTGGCAAAAAATCAAATGGTGTACTTTGCTAAGTTGACGAGGGAATCGAGGTCAAATGGCGGCCAACCAGCAAAGTTAGACGTCACAGCCAAAGCCACAGCCGCTTGGGAGAACGGCTGCCAAACAATAATGTTAGGCTGCGGAAGAAGCGAGCTCACAACAAGCAAGCGCAATAATATCGAAGGCATAAGGCAAACTGTGAGCGGCGAAAGGCGAATGGCGCAAAGAGAAGCGAGGAGCTGAAACAATAAAAGTAGTTTTTGCTGGCTCCTC
Organism: Bactrocera zonata; assembly: GCA_037783105.1. NCBI lineage: Eukaryota > Metazoa > Arthropoda > Insecta > Diptera > Tephritidae > Bactrocera > Bactrocera zonata. The sequence goes on from JBAWJQ010003935.1 coordinate 66,501, forward strand.
GTTGCAAGGCATTTATTTTGGATAATATTGCTGTTGTAATAGTTGTTTTTGTTGCTGTTGTAATAGGTGTTGTTGCTGTTACAACTATTGTCTTCAGAAATTTGTTAAAGGGAAGTTGCTAAGTTTGCGCCAAAGTTTAAAGTGCAACACGACACAACACAAGAGGTGATCCCCAGTAACTGCCTTCTTGTGGCACGGCTGGCGGCGACACACGCTACACGATTCGCCTACCCTAGTTTACTGCGGCTGTCATTTGAAAGTACCCTAACTGGCATTCACTTGCAATGTTTATTACAAATACATACACCGGAGTTGGTTATATGCTTTTAAGAGCGACCCAATGGCAACTCACTTTTCCTGCCACAAAAATACAGTTACGAGGAAATTTATGGTTGTTTTTTGTTCTGTAAGTTTACCTGCATTCAGCTGCATTTTTGGATTTCGTTAACTGTGTGAAGGTCTAATCACGAAACTGAAAATATTTTTGTCATTTGTTGCAATAAGGATATCGGAAACCGTTTTTTAAAATATTTTAAATTTTTTTGGTGATTTAACTTTTAAACTAATACGCTTCACACAGCGAGAATCGATAATGCGAGCGTCGAACCCTACACGCCTACTCGTCTGCAATACACCCCCCTTATTTATAGTCACCTCCAGCACTCGAACGACAATACACAATGCACACAATCGCAAATCGCTTTAAAGTGTCATTGAAGCTGAAAATGGCTTGTGTTATTCCTTCCCTTGCCACAACGCCAACACTTGTAGTCGCAAGAAAAAAAGTTCCTCCATTGTACGCTCCGCTGTTGAGACGGGCGTTTGTTATTTAATACCAAAGTGCTTGCAACATGTAGTAAATAAAAACAGTTTAGAAGTAAATGCGAAAACAAATCGCCAGAGAGAAAATAAAACAAATGATTGCCTGCGATTTGAACAAGGCAACGAGGGTGGGTGACGCGGTTGGAGGGGGGTGAACATTGAGCAGCGCAGAAATCCACTTGCTTAGCTGAAAGATAAATTGTTCGGCGCTTAGAAACAGCAGCAATTAAGAGATTTCTTTTCACCGTTATATGCGCCAAGCAACGTGAACAGCGACAATCGCTTTGCTTTTAACTTGTTACTTTTACTGTTATTGCTAATGTTCTGTCGCTCGTCGTTATTCTTGTTGCGCGCTTGCCATGTTGCTTGTCAGCGTAATTTTTCTTTTGTCTAAGCTTTGTGCTTTCTAATGTCATTCCGAGACTAAATGAAAATTTCAATATCCTCACTTTCTTGCTTTTTATTTTTCTTTTTTACTAAAGATAACATCTTGCTTACTATCTTGCGAATGCGGGCATGAAGAGAGGCAGGTTGTTGAATGAAGAAGTGGACTCGTCATCCTGCGCTAGCACTTGTAGATTTGTGTAGACAATTACATTTAACTTTAGAAGAAATGGAAAAATGTGTGCTGGCTTCAAAACACTTTGGACAGAGTACCGTTATATGCTTTTATTTTTAGATATGTGGTGAAAACCGATATTGTTTAATATTCAATGCAAAGTTTCCTTAAAACATAAATTTATTTGAATAGTCGAAATAGTCTTTTCGTATTTTGTCAATAGATGGCACTTTGTGTCATACCATGTGTGAAACTTTTCTGTCAGTTTGTTTCGTGAATAATTTGGTTCTTCTGAGAACTTGAACCTATTCTCTGCCATAATTTAACAACTAATAAATAATTCGTTCATGAACCCAGATAATTACATTCTTGCTCATATAACTGAATGAAAAGTTAAATGAAACTCGCCGTGGAAATGTTATGGAAAGCTTGTTTGTATATTCGTCATAATTCTACCTGTGGGGAAAATAACGAAAAAGAGTAGGTGTGACAAGCAAGCGAATACCTTGTAGCTTACATAAATATTCTTAACAATCCTTGCCTTTGCAGTATTGACTTTGAATTAGACTAATGTAAATGCTAACTTTTTTGTGCATATACTGGAATTTCGACCTTTGTTTCTGTTTTCTTAAAGTATATAATTTTATATCACATGTATCGACATACCATAAAATAACGCACGGTTTTCTACTTATTGTTGATGTATTAAAACTGCGGGATATGAATGTTACTCATACGCCGTGGAGTCAAAGTCCTTTAATGCTGTATTAACTACATGAAATATGCTTAAAATATAAAATCTCTGATAAATGTGGCATAAACTAACAGAAATAAGAGATGCTGCTTCTTGACTTACGCCAGTTCCTTAACGATTTATTATCCATTAATGTTTAGACATCGCTCGAGGAATTAAATGGAGCCACAAATTCTGGATCAAATCAAATAATTTAATTTTCATATACCACAATTTAATATTTTTTTTAAATCATTTGGGGTCATGTGATTTTAAATCATAACAATGTTGAAATAAATAGTTTTGTTCTTCTCTTGCGACTCGCTTCCATCACAAAATATTGGGTAGTCGAAAAAGTCTTTTCGTGTTTTGTCGAATTTTGTATACGTATTATCAGCTTAGGAAACAACGTCAGTATTACAAAAATCTTTGTGTATCTTCTTAAAGCAAATCGGGTAAAACTTTGGAACCCTGACACACTAGAGGTTACTCGTGCCGTCGTTATTCTACTCACGAGGGAGAAGTGGATGGAGAGAAATTGCTGGAGAAGAGACACAGTGAGTTTTTCATGATGGCTCCAGGTTAGGAGTGAAGATTGGAGAGGTAGTTTTCTGTTAGAAACTCTAGGCTGCCAGCCAATGTTGTATTTTTCAGGCAGAAGTGGCTGTTACCATGATGATAGTAAACGTACGGCTAGGAAGTGCATTCTCTTTCATGAAGTTCAGCATTCACTTTGACAGCAGAGCGGCAATACTAGCGCTGAACTCGCTTACTGGGCACTCACAGATAGTGAAGGAGTGCTTGGCTACAGCAGAATCCCATGCAAGTGCAAAGCCGATAACGACTGAGCCAGAGAGTGTACCCTTACCTCGCTCTCTTCGGAATAGAACTGAGTTGGATCTCCATACGCGACTTGCGTTCTGCAATAATAAACCTCACGTCGTCTTTGTAGGCTCTGATCACCGACCACGCAAATGTGAAATACTTTTCCCTTGAGTAGAACACAGGAGATCTACTGACGTACTTGGTCTGAGCAAAGGTCTTCTTGTCACAATCGTAAGAGTTCTTGCTGGATACTGTTCAAGGCACTCAAGCGCTTAAGCAAAAAATCTTGCCGAACGCTAATTGTCAAAGCTGAACGAAGGAGCATGAAGTGAAAACATCCTGGCATTTTCTCCTCTGATGTCCAACCTTTGCAAGGCTGAGGCTCGATGGTCTTATTCTCTGCGAACCAAAAGACATACATAAAACTGACATTCGCCTTTCAACGACTTTGTGACAGGCTCAAAGCGCTTATTCGTTTTGTAAGAGTCATATGATCCTGGATATAGGAGTTCTTAGATATCACAGCAGATCAACGTTTTAAGCTGTCCAAGTGAGAGCTTAAGATCGACCTCTTAACCTAATCTCTAAAAACGGATTTCAAATTTTTCACTCTTAAACTATATAAATTTTATAAACTGGTCTCACTCCTCTGCGCGAAAAATCTGGTCTTCGAAAACAATCAAACTTATGATTACGAATAAAAAACGAGTCCATATTATAACATAATATCTAAAAACACACATTTGCACACATATGATTGTGCACCATTTTGAATACAACAAAATTGCGATTACTTGTCCTTCACCTACATTGGTGTTGCATGCAACGCGGCAGCATCGATGCTTGCAAAACTTTTTCCACAAAGCAAAAGCACTGTTTGTGACTGTGTCAAATGGAACGTGCGAATAACTACAACAACAACAAAGGCATGCAGCAGTGTCACATACAAACCTATATCAAATTCACATGTGTGTGTGTGCACGTAACGACGGTAGCTGCATATTAATAGACTTGTATGCATATCATAAAAACACACTTCCCGCGCCCTTATGAGTCTGTGCAAGTGGCGGAGGCGAAAGAAAGGCGCACAAACAGGAAGCGCGACACAGCGTGAAACGAGCCGAAACGAGAAGAAACGCCGAAGGCGCCAGTCAGGCAGAAAAAATTACAAAAGGATACGGGCGGATGCGAGTGTGTTGCAATTGAACAATGCAACAGCCAACACAGCGGCAACCAGCAACAAGCAACAAGAGATACGCGCGCCAAATGAGAAATTATAACTGGTGAAATGGTGAAAGTGTGAAGACGATGCAGGCGCACGAGTGTGGCAATAATAACAAAAACAATAAATATATCCGCAAAGGCAAAGCAAGAAATATGCAGAAATAGTTGCACAAACACACGTGTGCATGTGGGGGCGGGGGGGAGCGAGCGAGTGTATTTATGTGTGTCATCATGCAATTCATTAAGGCACATATTTCAAACTCATAGTACAAGGCCATAAACAACAATAACAACAGCAACGCAACAACGGCAATTGGACAAAGCAAATAGACCGTGGCAATGCCGCTGGTGACGCGCTGGCATGCGCTGTGTAGCTGGGGTGGCAGCATTTATGAATAAAGTGTGCGCGCTTGGCGACAGCGACGGCACTGAAAATAATGGAAGCCAGCGGCAGGGAAGGCGCAGCGCCACACTAAAGTCGCGCCAAGGCCAGACAGCCACCCGGCGCGCACCAGAAATGTCAAGCACAAGAATTTCATGTAGGTATTCATATTATTATGCATTTCATTTTTCATTTAATTTTATTTCTTTCCGCCATGCACGAGTGTTTTATGCTGGCAAACCAAATAGATAAGAGCAGCGCTCGCTCGCAGAGAATGCACAGTGAATGTAAATGGCAAACGCAGTCGCAACTAAGGCAACTAAGTTCACTGTGGCGGCGCGAAGGAGGAGGAAAGACTACAATAGGTGCAGCTGTGTTTGTGCGGAACATGGCGCTCTGAATTAATGAATTTAATAAAATAGAAGTTTGGTAAGACTTTGCGACTTAAGTATATAAGACAAGTTGACTAATCGGCAGGTTTTTTGTGAAAAAATTAAATATTAAATGTTACATTCCAGCACATGACTTCGTGTAAATATTAGCTTAAATAGTAAGCCCCCTGATTTTTGTTTGTAAGTAGAATACATAATGTAGTCGAAAAAGTCTTTTCGCATTTCTAATCAATTTGCAACATATTTTTTTATTTATAATGAACTTTAATGAACAGAATATATACCATTTTGGTCTACCACTTTTTGCCATTTTTTTGCCAGTGACATTATTCCATCAGTGTAAAACTTTTTTGGTTTTTTGGCGAAAAACCGCGACCATCAATTTTTACAGGCTTCTCTTGAAGCCAACTTTACTTCATTAAGGGAGTTCTGCAAGGTCCGAAACAAATGGTAGTCTGATGGTACAAGGTCAGGGCTATAAGATGGATGCATTAAAACTTTCCAGCCAAGTTCTTCCCATTTTTGCCGAGTCATCAAAGATGAGTGTGGTCTAGCGTTGTCCTGATGGAAGACGAAACCCTTTCGGTTGATCAGTTCTGGCCGTTTTGTCGATTTCTTGCTTTAATCTCATCAGTTGTTGACAGTAAAATGTAGAACTAATCGTTCAACCAGACAGGAGCAGCTCATAGTGGATAATTCCTTTCCAATACCATCAAAAAAACTCAGCATAATCTTTCGTCAATCCTGGCTTTGCGACCACTTGTTGAGCTGCACCGTGCTTGGACCATGATCTTTTTCACACATTATTGTCGTATTGGATTCACTTTTCTTCTCCTGTTACCATTCGCTTCAGCAGTGATTCGATTTCATTTCGTTTCAGCGAAGAATCGCAGATGTTAATTCAGTCCATTAAATTTTTCACAGACAATTCATGTGGTACCCAAACATCGATCTTCTTTTTGTAGCCAGCCTTTTTTAAATGGTTCAAATCCATTTGATGATGAATGTTAAGTCCCTTAGCGATGTCATGGCTGCTTATGTGAGGGTCTGGTCAATCTTTTCTATAATTTCATCGACTTTTTTAACTATAGATCGACCAGAGCGAGGTGGATCTTTCACATCGAAATTTCCAAAGCGGAACGAACCATTGCTGTGCTACACGAGCTGATACAGCATCCTCTCAGTAAACTCCACAAATTTCATTGGTGGCTTGCAATCCCTAATTCCTTTATTCTTATAGCAGATCTTACTGCTGCTTTCTGTTGATACACTTGCATTTAAATAACAATGCCTTAAATTTAACTCATAAATATTTAATATCAAATTTTTATTAAAATAAATATCATTTCGCTCAAATTTCTCTCAATTCCACAACTGAGAAATTTAAAGAAAATTTACTTGAAAGCACTTTAAATGCTTGGCCAGCTGCAGCCGAAGATGTGGCTCATCAGCACGCCCACAGAATGATTGTCATTTGTTCATTTGCATTCCAGCTGCGCTCGGCACTTTTATGCCACTGCCACAGCCTCAACGTCAGCAGCAGCAGCAGCTCAGCTGCCAGCTGCAACTGGCTTTACGTCAGTTTGTTTCTAATTTGTAAGCTTTCGCTTTTCTTGCATTCTTATGTCCGCCCATTTGTTATGCTTTCGCACTCGCATTTGCGGCTGACTAAGTTTTACGGCTTTGATGTATCCACTGAGGCGTGGTGTGTCGGTGGCATTGCACCCGGGCGGCCTTGCTGCCAAGCCGCTGTCGACATTCATGCGCAGCGTAACAAAGCACCAGCATCACCGGATGTCTCACCGGACAGCTGCAGCGTTGCAGCGTTGGCAATTGCCTGTGGGACGCTGTGGCATGGCGTTGACGACACTCAGCATTGCAAGCCAGCGCACAACAAATACAAATGGAATTGGTTAGTTTTGTGTATGACGTGGCAACGTGAATTGATGACACTAAGTTTTTCTCCTTTGAACTCGTTTATATATTTTATTTGGAAGTGTTTGGAGTGTCACTTCTGTGGGTGTGTATTTGTGGGCGGTAAAAATATTTGTTGCTGCAATTTTTTAGACTAACGTCTTTCACAAGTTCTCATTTGGGGATTAGCACCAACTCCTTCCGTGTCAGTCGTCTTACGTACATGATCACGGCCAAGGCGATTCCATCCCAAAATATGAGTCTGCAGCTGATAGTGTCTCCTTTCCATGGAAAATTACAATCTAAATGACGAAGACTATGCGCAGCAAACAGATCGATAGCAAGTACCATCTCTGAATGCGATTGTATAAATAGAAGTGTTTTTGGAGATAAATTTAGAGCTTAAAGAAAAATACATAACCGTTGGTTGAATAAAAAATTTAGAAAAAGCGGTCTTGTGTAATGTACATTTCTCTTAGACCACTAAAGCTACAAAGCCCAATTCGTTTAAGCCAATTCTTATAGGAACTCTTATCGACAGTATGAAAATAGATGAAATCCGATGATAACCCTGCACACTCCCCTTATAACGGTACTCTTAGAACTGCTAAAAACACAATAAATTAATAACTAAATACGCCGGACACGTTTAATTTTACTTTTGAGATGGTATGGAAAGGTTTTATACGAAACGGAGTCAAAATCGGACGGTAGGCGTAGACCGCCTACTTTTAGGTAAAATCACATCGAGTGATTTCACCCAACGAATAGTGCCTTTGAAGTTTGCCACCCTATTTTCAGATTTTCAGAAATTATCGAAACTGTTCAAGCCCTTAAGTACTGAATATGTGGATCCAGTAATTTTAGTTGATCTTTTACCGAAGATATCGGTCAATGTGTGAGATATATAATTGAAATTCAGAGAGAATCTTTCCTGATTGTTATAAAATTAATAAAATCAGATGAGAACTCGCCCTAGACCCCATATGTACCTGAAATAGCATGGTGGGTAATATCGGTTGGGCAAACACCGACTACATGACTCCACTTTTCAACAGGGAAAGAAGGTTCCAAGTAAACATAGAAAAAGATGGCTGTCGTAAAGTTATGTTAGCTTCGCGCAACACTCTATACATCTATACTGATGGCTCGTAAATGGACGATGAAGTTGGTGCGGGTATTAGATTAGGCATAAGGCAACTTTTTAATTTGCCGGATCCAGCAGTATATTTCCAGTTCAAGTCTTTGCTATTGCGAAAGCCGCGGAGCTGGTCTCTATTGCACCAGCAGGCAATTCGACAGTTAAAATCTACATAGACAGCCGAGCACCAATCAAAGCAATAACATCGTATCGCATATCAGCCAGAAGTGTCTTGGAAAGCTGGGTAGCAGTGTAAAGTGTTACCAGAAGTAAGCAACTTAGCTTCTACTGGGTGCCAGGCCACAAAGGCATCGAGGCCAATGAAATAGTGGACGAGATTACCAATAATGGTGTACGGTTAACACCCAAAAACGTGATATACATTAAGAAACTCATGAATTGTCTATACAATGATCTCGACAAAAACATAATGAAGTAAACCAAAACCCGATGGACCGAGCCACCTGGGTGTAGAACTGCAAAAGTCATGTGCAAAACAGTAGAACGGAAGTACACAAAATTTCTATTGGCACTCGATAGAAGAGACTGTAGGAACATGATCGGAATACTAACTGGTCACTGTCTGGTGGCAATACATGCCCGAAGAATGTGGCTGACAGATCGAGAAGACTGCAAAAATTGTTTTGAGCAGGGCACCAAAGAAACAGTGGAGTATATCTTGTGCAAGAGTATCAAACGTTCATAATATCCGGACTTAGCTCTGCCCGACTTGTTCTTGGTTTGAGTTATTTTTACGCAGAAAACAAAAGTGTTATCAACGAATGATTATGTCACTTGTTTCCAAATATGTCAAAGGTATAATAATTAGTTTTTTAAGAATAACTGTAGAGCTGCTTGAGAACAGCAAAGGATTCCTTACAACTTATTTTGAGTGCATCTGGAACCTAAATTTATACCGACTTTTTTATAGTGTCCAAGGAAAACTTCCGAATTCTCTTGTATAATTACTGCTCTCTTGGAATACAGATAAGTGTTGCTGGAGCCACAATATAGTTACTTTTAAATAATTAAAAGAGAAAAATTGCATATTAACAAAGAGATAGCATCAAGTAACGGTAAACAAGTATGAAACCTCTACTTGCGCCCCATTAAGCCGGCACAAAGGATGCCAATTTTCCGCAAAATAGCCCCCATTCGTTGAAAGAAAAAATATGCATTTCTGTTTGCGGTTCTTGTACTCCTTTTCATAAGATTTTCACACCGCGGGCGCTTGCTTATCAACACACTCCATTCAATTCTGCTCATCTTTAATCTTAATCCTAAGAAAGTACACAGCACTCTTAGAATTTTCGCTGTGCAAATTTGCTTTAACTCATTGTTCGTACCTTTCGGTCTTACAATGTAAATATATACATGCATGTGTGTGTGTGTGTGTGTGAGGATGCACCAAAATATGCTAGCCCGCTGCGTGATTGTTGCATGGTGCACGCGTGCTTGTGTGTGCGCACGTCTCATAAGATGCAAACTCCGAGATAGCCAATTTGCTGCAACACAATTTACCGCAATTTCAGCTCATAAATAATTCTGCAGGCGAGCTGTGTGTGTGTGTGTGTGTGTGTGCATTTATTTGTTTACGTTTTTGCGAAACTGGCAGCTGTCAAAAGCAGCGTCGCATATGAGCGCATTACGTGTGTAATAGTTTCTATGCGCTGGTGTAAAATAAACAACACTTTGTTGTTGCAGCCGCAGCCGCCGCATGAAAATGAAACGGAAAAGAATGCGCAAAAGACGCTGCAGCCAAAGCGAACGAAGACAGCCACATTCTCGCTGCCACAAGAGAGAATTTAAATTTATTTTCTTGAAGCCAAAGTAGATGCCAGCCGGGTTTGGGGGGATGGAGGGAATTTAGGGCCAATGCGCCACAATGTATGCAACAGAAATTCATCTAAATTCAAACAACAAACAAGCACGTCGCTCTGCCCGCCTCGCCGCTGCTGCCCTCAAGTTGGTAAGAAAAATTGTTTTTGTTTTGTGTTTACACACACATACTTACATGGGTATTTGCGTATTTGTGTGTGTGTGTACACATGTGCGCTCGCCTTGTGCCCCGAGGATGTTATTAGAGATGCAAAGAAGACGATAAACTTAACGAAAGCCGCAAGACGAGCTGAAGAAAAGGCATGCGGTGTGTTGTACCGTTAGCCGCAGGCCTCAGCAAAGCAGGTGAAATGCTAAGAAAACCGTAAGAAAAGCCAGCGCTTTCAATGCTTGTCGCTTGTGCCACAAGCACAGCAACGACGAGCCACAAAACCGAATGGGAAATGTGCCGTGTGGCAAGCACAAGGCAAAGTGTGGCAACACCGAGGAAATGGTGCATACAAATTTTGATTGTAAACAACGATTAAGCAGCTGATTACGCGCTGAATACTGCATGAAGTGTTTATTGTGTTGACACAGTGCAACAGCACGCACTTACCGAATAACAACAACAACTATGCACATACTATTCGCACAACAACAGGTTACACAGCTGCAACAGCAGCATCAGCGGCCTCAGCAGCCGGCTTGAATGGGGCTAGCGCTGAGTGCAAGTGCGAGCAGCTGAGTGCAGACGATGTCAGCTGGCGTTGCGGGGTTGTGACAAGTGCAAACATTGGCTTAACCAGCACACTCTAAATGCCGGTGTATGTGTAGGGTGTGTGGGTGTGTGTGTGATGAGATAGTGTGCTTAGTAGCCTCGTTAGATATTTCTTTAATTATGTGGAAATTGCGTTCGGCACGTAATTATCGCACCTGCTTTGTTGACCCCGCCATGTAGATACCCTCCGGTGTGCTCCGGCGAGCTGCTGCAGCTGCTGGGTATACGTAATAGAAAACGAACATGCTAACAATGTCCGCAGCAGAAGGTGTGTATTTTAGCAAGCAGTTGTTTGTATTTTCTTTGCAAAGCTTTTCATTCATTGGCGCCAGCTTATGCAGAAGACCATGAGCAACACCTCTGCTCCTTCTTCTTCACTTTAGCCAAAGCTGGTATTAAAACAACATTTTCTGCTATCGATATGGAAACGTTTTCTTGATTTGAATTAAATACGATAAGAACACGACGCTCTTCCACCCTCCTAACTTCAGCGAGTTAGATCTCTATAAGCCAGAAGCTTCAGCTTTGGAGCTATGCATTTGGTTGAGCTTTCAATACAAATTTCCTCAAAGTTGAAATTGAATCGACTCACCAGAACTATTCTAGGCTCTTTGGCTTTGATTAAATCCTAAAGCTTGCTTCAAGGTCCTTTTCTTTCTCCGGTTTTGATTCTGAGGTTCTAATAACCTACATTAAAAAATGTTAAAAAAAATTTCAGAAAATTACCCGCGATATAACCAATCTCCCCACTATATAACCAGTAAATATTGTGTAGTCGAAAAAGTCTTTTTTGAAGTTTACGGAGACGATGTTGTATCAGTTCGTGTAGCACAACAATGGTTAGCTCGCTTGGGTTCTGGAAATTTCGAAATTCGAAATTCGAAAATTTCGAAAACACTTTTTCGACTAGCCAATATTAAGTATAGTCTAGTATGAATTCTCATACTCTTTTTGTATTTTTATTAGATTTATTACACCAACAACAGCTCCACCACAGCAGTTGCTCCCCATATTTGGTTATATTCTTCACCCATAAATAATTCAACAAAGAAAGCATGCATGTATGTGTGCCCCTTCACACCTTTCATGCGCCACTTATACACTGTATGGTGTGATTTTCCCATGCAAAGCGCTCTGTGCGAAATTAAACACCGTTATAAGCAAAATAAATGGACTTTATTCAGATTTCACCCTCTTTACCGTTATGAATACAGCGCAGTGTAGTCAGATAAGGCTTGCGGCAACGATTCGCTGCAACTACACGGGTACCGTTGAACGGCTGGCGAAGCTGAGGTTGCTCGCTGGTTTCCAAAATGGGATTGGCTGATTATATGAGTGTGAGATTCGATGTTAATAAACAGCTATTTTATTTTGTGAATTTTAGAGCTAGCTACTTTAGAATAGACAATGGTTTAGAATATATGAAAAAATGATTTCTGAGGAAACAAAAAATATATTTCTGAAGAATATGTACATATTTATTGCTAATAACAGTAATTGCCCATACAAGTATATTGGTTTTCCAGAAGACATCGACTAAGAGAATTCTTAAACGCTACCATAAATTCTAAAGAGCACCTAACCAGAAATTATTCTCAGAAATTGAAAATGGTTATGTAAGAAAGCAAAGATGATGAATGAAAATTCCTGTAACTGGACCTTTCTAAGTGAATCTCTATGAACTCCCGCGAAAGATTACTTAAAACTTTATTGGAGGAATTCAGTTAATACTCATTCACACACAGTGGAGACAACTGGAGCCTGCTAGAAATTGTGTACGCTGAGCTACGGTTTTTAGAGTCACAGGTACCTTAGAGTATCAGCAAAGAAAGAAGTCTAGACTTATATATAAGTTCACAAAAATCTCGTTCATATAAATGCTTCGATGATTTCTGATTAATTTTAATAAGAAAGAAAAGCAACGACAACACTTGGAATATCAGGAATCTCTTCAAAGACTTGACAATAAAATAATAAATTTAATGAAGACAAGCGTTGCTCAATAAAAGTGCTGAAGTGGTCATCACTTCTGTTTAACCCACAAACAAGGACCATAACTTTTTATAGCTGTTAATTATTTTACACTTACATTATATATGTTTATATATATATATATATAGACAACTGACAACAGTAGCAATAAATTGCCAACAACAATAAATCGCATGAGCAGCAAACGACTTTAGTCCGAGCATGTACTCTGAAGAACCATAATATATATAGCAGCACGCATACTTCAGGAGCTTATAAGGCAGTAAAAATAGCACACACGCGACAGCCGCCACACACTGTATGCAATAAGTACTACGCTCAGCTCGACAAATAGTATTTTTTTCAGACCTGTCAAAGCAGAGCAAATACCAAAAAATTCTATTTAAGAACTTTTGTTTATTATTTTTTTTATTATTATTGCTTAAGCTGCTTATTTTTAAAGTCGCTGTGGACTATTGTTCTTATCATTGGGACTGTTGCCAAAAACCCAAAATGATAAGTAATCGCATATTTATTTCATACTCGAGCATTTCTCTGCTTCTCGTGCTTATTAGAGAATTTATCTATAATTACTTATTTCCCAGATTCTAATATATATAATATAAAATACTCTAAGCTTAATTTTTTATTCTTCACTTTCAATAAGACACTTAATTCCCTGCCAATTGAGGTACTAAAATGAGGCACTTTTCTGACGAACTGTCTGCTGTGGCCGCCACGAACGCCCCTAACATATCAAATTTCGAGTAGCAAATACACACTCTCGTTAATTCCTGCATTCCAGCCGTCAGTCCGCGGTGAAATAAAATCGCCAGTCACATTACTTCGCTTTTATTACTTTAGTTGTAAGTGTTCGAAAAGCAGCGCTCGCGAACAAGGAAAAGCACATCAAACAAATATCGAGAAATAATAATAAAAGAAGACAGTAAAACTTGCACTAAAAGCGGAAATTAATATTTAATGACCAGAGTCGCGTCTCCAGGCCACACATAGATGCTAAGCACGTGAGCTAGTATTTAATATGTCTGCAATACAGGGCTTAGACGTAGTCCAGCAGCTTAAGTGACAGAGTAGACTGTGCGTGGACTTTATTTTTACTTAAGTGCGTGGATGTGTATGTGAGTCGGAGCTCACAAGTTATAAAAATAATACAGCGAAAAGGAAGCGCCGAGTATTTGTTAGTACATAATTAAATTAAATGAGGGTTGCACCGCGACCTAGGGTCTATTGTGCCAATTTGTTAATAAAAAGTGAAAACAAAATGGTGAAAATAATGTTTTTAAAAATACTAGGGAAAGAAATGGTTCCTCAGTTGCACTAGAATTTGAAGAAAATTTATTTAAGCCACACTCGAGTCTGCAAAAAATGATGGTCGCAAGGAAGGAAATGTGTTTTCTGGAAAAAATTAGTATAACCAATTAGCACGTCGATATCTAAGCAAAATATTTTGTAAATCTTATGCCAGCAACAATTTCGTTTACTCCTTATCCAGATTATTTGTTGTTTGTTCACAGTTATAGCTGGTAAAATAGTAAATGATGTGAAATTTGGCAACAGCGCAGAAAATTGCACCGATTGCGTCATAGTTCCAACATATTTTCGGATAGCAAAATGCGGTCATAAAACTCAAAACATCACAACAATAAAGATCAAAAATATTTCTAGTTCAAATTACACCTAATTCTTAATCCAAATTAAGCCACAAATACATCAGAAATGAGCACATTTGGCCGCAGCGCTGCAAACAGAAACACAAGCAGCAGCTGCTTTATTCTACCTCCATTTTAGACTAGTTCGAAGACTACCAGACTGTGACGAATAAGCGCTCTGCTGAACTTTCTTACTTTTCCGTGCAGTGAAAGCAGCCTTCAAACATAAACATGTCGTATGAAGAGACACATCCAATACACTAAACTACATTCCTTGCCTATAACTCACTGAGGCCAGATGATTCATGCCTTTCTGTAAGTGTGCGTATATTTTGTGGCGAGTATGTCTATATAAACATTCCTCTCTTCCTAGAATTTGTCCTGACATGTGCTAAACACTATTGCAACAGCAACAAAGAACAACTCAACACCAGAAACAACAGAGGCAAACTATTTCCAGCCGTAGTAGCGTTTGCAAGTATTTTCAATTTACAACAGCGTGTATAGTAAATTTCAGTAATATTTCAATAAGCTGGTCTGCCTCCGCACCAAGTAAGCTTCCTCTAACTAACAAGACAGTCTTCTGACATGCTGCCGAATTATGCTACATGGCCACCAGAGCGTACAAGAACAAGCTGGGGGAAGAGTCAATCATACAAAACTACATTTGCAAACATTTACGCAGACCAACACTATAATATTCGAAAATGAATATTAGCTTTCGTTTGCTTACAAATATTTGTTCGCTCTCGTCTAGTTTCCTCAAAGTCTGACCCATGTTGCTAGTTGGAATTTGTGCAATAATTAATTTGTATTTGCACCATATTAAACTGAGTAGTAAACGTCAAAAGTTGCAGCTCACCTGAGGAAGACGGAAAATATTCAAAAATGGAAATATAAGCGTTGATTAGAAAAGATAGAGAGACGCGCCTGACAATAGTAATACTCGTTTTAAAACTTTAAGTTTTACAGAGCGAGGTGCTGGTCCATACACTTTAACAAAACGTCCAGGAGAACGACGACCCCTGGTAATCCAAAGTCGCATGGGAACTCATCCTCTTCGCTGTTCGGCGCCAATTGGAGATGCCAAGTGTACCCGGTCCTTCTCTACCTGGTCTTACCAACGAAGTAGAGGTATTTTTATTCCTCTGCTTTCCCCGACAGGTACTACGTCGAATACTTTTAGAACTGGAGCGTTTTCATCCAATCCACTGCTCTCGTCCAATCTCTTCCACCGAACTTACAAATAATTCGCTCCTTCAAATTTTCTAATTTTGAATGCGATAATTGCTCACTAAGCACTTGGACTTCAAACGCCAACTACCCACATAAAAAAATAGTTTGAAAAATTAAATGTTGCAACAAATTTTATGTTTCCCTCTACAACACTGTACCGAAATGCAGAACACAAGCCGAAGCCGCAAGCTAAATACAAAGCCAAGCCACATTGCACACTGTTGCACATTTTAACCGCAACAGCAAAAGCATAACATGCAACATGTTGCAAGCATGCAACCAACCAAGAAGCTAAGTAGTGCTGTAGTTGTTTCGAGAGCAATGCCTAACCGTACATACCGAAAGAGGCCAACGCAGAAACCAGCCAAGAACCGAGGCGAAGAGACGAAGAGGCAAAGCACAAGCAACAAGCCAAACGAACAAGCACTAAGTCTAAGCTGGGGCTGCTGCAGCGCCACAGTGTTGCATGTGTGCGCTGAAGGGAGCTAGTTAGTGCGGGCCGCACTGTGCGAAGGGTTCTCGTTAACGTGTTGGCTGCGTAGGTGGAAAGCCAGAAAAATTATTTTCCATACTCAAAGCAATTAAGCTGTTGAAGCCTCTGCATACCACCAGCCAAACCAACTGTGCAACAGCCTAACGCACACATACACACGCGCAGCGTTTGGGCAAGGTGCAACATCGCGCGGGGGGTGGCGTCAGCAGTGTTTGCAACGTCGTTGCCGTGCTTTGCCGCAAAATGTGTTGAACCGGAAATTGTGCGGCCGCCGTGTGGAGTGGCGTTGCCGACGCCTTTATTGCTTTTATGAAGGCACTTTTGGCAATTGTATAAGCATTTATAACTGTTTTGCTTCGCCGCTATTGCAGCGCATGCAACCGCAAAGGCAGCATTTGCCGCTAGATATGATCATCAGGTGAGCAAAATCCAACGAAAAGTGGTCTAGCCACCAACATACACAGCACCGACCGTTGTCCTGTTGCGGCTAACAACATTTAAGCCGCCAACGCAATTATCGTTTCATCCGCCAGCAACAGTTGCTCACCCACAGTGCAAGGTAATAGTGACTGTCCGCTGTTTGAGTTTGAGTTTCTGTCGCATTGCGTTTATTTGTGGCAATCAAAACCCTAACTTCGCTGCAACACCTTGCCAAAAACACACACACACAGTTAACCAAGTTGGGCAACAGATTTTTATTTTCTGAATTCATCAGCCTTTTTACATGTTGCAAACACAACACACTCGTCACCAGCAACACCCAGTTGATGTTGTTTTTGTTTTTAGCGCATGTGCCCATGCAGACAGCACACAGCAACACTTGCAAATTTCGCCAACGGGCGTTTGGCTTCCATCCTGCTCGCCAGCCATCAGCCACCAAATCCGGACTTTGTCTTCTTGATGTTGCGCAACAGGAATATTTCACCTGTAGGCACGCACAAATTAATTGAATAATATCATCCAATTACGTGTGATATCTTAGGCTGCAATTAAATTAGGCGCTCATCGTGAAATATATTCATTGGTTCACAGCTCGTCTCTTGGAATGGGAGGGGGTGACTTAAGGGCGTGGGCGCGACGAATTTTATCAGAATTTACATTATTGAATTAAATGCAAATAAACCGCATTGCCGCTGGCTGCTGTCAAGAAATGACCGCTTCCTACACTTCTTTATGTTCTTCCTCATTTTTGTTGTTGTTCTAAGTCAATTAAAGCGTGGGATACAGCAAAATGAATTTATGGTAGATGGACAAAGGATCTTACCTCTTTCGTACTAACAAACCTTTTCATTGACAAAGCGAGGCATAGGAGTTGCTTAGAAATGCCAACTCAACTTATTAAGCCTAAAATCTCAGCTTTCTAACACTACACGGTATGACACAATGTGATTGGTAGCACTGGAGATATACAACTGAAACGACATCTATTGACAAAATACGAAAATACTTTTTCGACTACCCAATACATAATAGAAATCGTCTCTTAGCAGTGTAATTAATATTTCGCTTACGTTTGTGTCTGTTATAATTGAAAGTACGACGTTGGTTATCATAACTAGCAACAAATAACTACAAACCTTCACTAAGCTAACTGTGCCAAATTCTATTAATAGTTTTTACCCACTTTGTTTGCGTCCCCAAAACGTTTATGTCTGTTAGTTCGTATTTGTAAATAAATATTTATGAATAAACATGAGTTGGCTAATTTCCATATTTTTTTCTTATTTGTTGTGTATTTCTGTAAGCGACTGCGCACACATTTAAGTAATGCGTGTATGCATACATGTCAGGTGTTTGTATGTGTGTGTATGCATGTTTTGTGTTTAATGACAAAGCATTAATTTGCAATTCAAGTTTTACTACAAACAATTTTGTGCATAAATTTATTCTACTACTCTTCCTCTATTTCTTTTCTCGCTCCTCTCCCTCTCTCTGTTCCAACACTCTTTTTCACTCTACCTACACATCGCATGTTCTATTCGCGCATTAGCTAGCAGGGATACGTGTGTTCGAACTCATGCGCCGCCCATCCAGCTGCAGCGCCTCTTTGGCATTCGTAAAAATGCTCGGTTTTTACTGCGCCTCTGCAGGTAAGTGTAACAATTTAAATTTGTTGCATTGTTATTTTGTGCTTATTGCTTGTTCGACATTTGTACTGCGCACATATTGCCGCCATAAATTATTCCGCGCCACACAAGCACGCCCGCACATAAAGCAAATACTTACTACATGCTAAAGTATAAATAAATACGTATACTTTGTTGTTGTTGCTTTGTTGTTTTTTTATTCCAACATGTGTAATTTCAAAGTATAAACAAATTCAATTACCGTCGTGTGGTCGAAAGTGTGTTCAATTAATGCAAATTTGCCGAATTCACCAGCGCTGGCGGAGCCAACAAAAATGGCAATTTAATGCGACGCGGCGTATGAGTGATCTCCCGTGGGTGACGAAGGCCCAAATGCACTTTAAATTGAAAGGATTTCATTGTAGCCATTGTTTTGAGTATTTAACGGTACATTATTTACAAATAAAATAACGAAATTACGAATTTCCGGCAATGAGAATCAATATCGATGGGGCTTCAGATCTCCTCTGCAAAAAGTTGTCGTTGAAGAAACTGTGAAAAAACTATCACATTCAGAATTTTTTAAAACAGTATTGTTGCGGTCTATATCCGAAATATAGTAGCCTTTAGAGTTAGTCCCTATTTTTACCTGTTGTGTTATAGAACTTTTTTAGATAGATAAGAGGCTTCGAAGAAAGATATGTGATAAAAAAGTTAAAGATCATAAACAATTTGTTTTAAAAAATATAGAGCAGAATCTGAAAAAATCGTTAAAAACCTCTAGGACATCGTATTGCCTCAAGCCCTTAACTACATGCTAGGTGCCCTAAAATCATAGCATCAAGAGACATCGAAGTCAGCTCACTTGCTGCTTATAGCTTGCGGCTGTCTACCCATTGCCTTGCGCTATAATCACGATGGCAGAAAACAAGCAACTTCTGCACACATGCACATTTCTACACGCTTCTCTGGTGCGGCTTGGCAACGTGCCACTTACACTCGCTGCTGTTGCGCTTGCTGATAATGCAAGTACACCGCATATCATTTGCTAAACATGTGTTCGACATGACTTTACGTCGGAGGTCAAATGCGAAATAATAAGCACAACAACAGTGGTGGTAAATTAAGGCGCCCATGAGCGTCAAGTTATTATTGTAGCAGTCAATTCTTGAAGTATATTGCAGCTTTTGCTACTCTTACAAATAGCGCGAGTGCCTATACAAATAGGCATATAGTTATATATTGGGTAGTCGAAAAAGTCGTTTCGTATTGTCGTTGCAGTCTTAATCTATGAAATTTATGAAGTTTACAAAGCCGATGATGTATCAGTTCGTGTAGCACAACTATGGTTCGCTCGCTTCTGTTCTCGAAACTTCGATGTGAAAGATGCACCTTGCTCTAGTCTACTTATCGTTGAAAAAGTCGATGAAATTATGGAAATGATTGACCAGGACCGTCACGTAAGCAGCCATGACATCGCTAAGGAACTTAACATTCAAGCAAACGAAAAAACCGGCCAGAATTGACCAACAGAGGGCTTCGTCTTCCATCAGGACACAGACCACACACATTTTTGATGACTCGGCAAAAACTGAGAAAGCTTGGCTGGAAAGTTTTGATGCATCCACCATATAACCCTGACCTTGCACCAGCGCACTACAATTTATTTCGGTCAATGCAGAACTCCCTTAATGGAGTAAAGTTGGCTTCAAGAAAAGCCTGTGAAAATTACTTGTCGTAGTTTTTCGCCGAGAAACCTGAAGAGTTCTACACTGATGGAATAATATCTCAAGCAGAAAAATGACAAAAAGTGATGAACCAAAATGGTACATAATGGGTTCCTTAAAATTAATTTTAAACATAAAAAAATTAAGTTGAAGTTTGAGTAGAAATACGAAAAGACTTTTTCAACTACCAATATATTCCTATACTTAGCGTCTTTTGAGGAATCTTGCCATACATAGAGCCCAGAAGGTCTAGTTACTAATACAAAAACAAATGCCATAGTATTGTTGTTGTAAAATAGAGCAGTAATGTTGAAGAAGTTGCATTTCCATGCCCAACATGGCGTTCAACAACAATAATTTTGTTATGTGGCAAATGAGATAAGGACTGAGAAAACAGCTTTTTAGTTGAGAAGTATTCACGTAGCACGCTATACAGAGCACCATCGGCTTTGTTACATATAATCTTACTCCTGATAAAATACCAAAAATAATGACCGGAAAGTACGAAGTGGAACACATTAACCAATTCGAAGCGTTTAACCCAAATTTTATTCATACAAATACATGTCTCTTTAATCAAATCGTCGGAGTGCTTCGAAAATGCGGCCACTTTATTATCTGTTGACAGTCATTAGTTTCCTCAGCTTGGCAATTTCCAATTGGATCATTTCCTCTTTATGGCAGCGCCTCAAATCAACATAAATAGGTTAAACGCAGTGTCAATATGAAGTAATCGCTTTCGCTGCCGCGTGCCGGCGTAGTAATATTACAGCAGTGTCAACTCTGTCACATTGATACCGTATTCCGTGGTGGTGGCTGAAGCAATTGCAATTTGTCGAGAATTGCAATTTTTCACGATGTCTTTTCGAGACACCGCGCTGATGATGTAAAGCTGTGGTGACATTGCGGCAAAGTAAGCAACGCTCCGTGCGGCAGCCAACGACGAGCTGACGGCGGTCATTTTGACGATTGATCACAAATGCGATGAACCGGAAAATCGCGGTTGCGCCAAAGCACAAGCGACACCGAGGACAATGGTTGAAGCGAGAATACATAATAATAGTTGGGCGAGAAAATGAGTAGCGCGCGAAAGTATGCGAAAGAGTACAAAAAAAAAAAGAAAGAAGAGAGGTAAAAAGAAAGAAAGAAAAATAAGAGCGATAAGTATATAATGCACAGGTATTCAAAGCACATCCCGGAGCGATGTCATAATAGCTAAGCAAGTAGGCGAGCTACTAAATTGGACGGTCTGCCGAGTGAAAATTGTACGTGCTGCTCAAGAGTACCAGGATATTTTATGCTTCAAATTAAATCCAATACAAATCAAGCACACACAAAATTAACCAATTTGAAAAACAACGCAAGTATCCCTCTTCGGTACTTCCCCTCTGTGAGTTGGCTCCCATCTGTGGGACCGCTTAACACGCACTCGAGGTGAAAGTAAAAGGCAGCCAATAAAACGTCAAATGAGTTTGACAGTATGACACCTCAAGCCGGCATACCCGCGCGTCTGCGAAGTCAAAGAATGCAAGCGCCGACTGGCGGAAGACGGAGCGTTAGTCGGAATGCTTATGCTTGAAAGGCTTTGTGTGCGAACACTCGTTTTTAGTATGACATATCGGTGGTATGCGCAGAGCAAGCACCACTCCGATTGACAACAATAACAATTGAACTAAATTGTCAGCATTTCTGGGAATTTCTGCCTTGGGAATGCTGTGTGGCGCCACAAGTGAACGCACGGCTAATGCAGTCGTGCCGCAAATACCACCACAGACGCAGATGTGAGCCAATCAGCCGACATTCACTGTCATTTCGCGGTCGTTGCCAGCATCTTTGTCATCTGCGAATGCGTTCAATAAAAGACTACAAAAAAAAGAAAAGAAAGAAAATCTGACAGTTATTAAAAAGTACCAACAAAAGACATCACTTTGCGAGTGAGCGTCTGCGGAGGAGTGCCAATGACACGGTCGCACAAGTTTGATGTGAGCAGTTGTAGCGGAGGTTCACCGGAGGGCAGTGCTAAATTTAATATATAATTGATGCGATTATTTATTTTCCGTCCATGCATTACTCCTAGCCATAAGCGTTGTGTACTCCAAAGCTTGCGGCTTCATTTAGAGAACAGATAGCTTTGATGTCTAATAGCGCTAGTTTACAGTAATTTTGCGACTGTAATGTTAAGGGCTGTGTTTTTTGCTAATTTTAGTGGTACGTTACACCCATCCACAATATCCATAGCCAGGTCTTGCCCTCAATAACAAGCAAGAGAAAATAACGTCTCAGCCAAATATCGAACTGAGATATGAGCTTTGGCCATACTCATTAGTCCTCCATGTGTCCTCTGTATTATCGAACGGTTTCTTCTTAACTTCCTCCCACAGAGCAGTGTGCATTCACTCCGACAACCTCCCTCAGAAAGGATAGCATTCACTCCGAAAGCCAAGCCGGCTGTACTGGCTTTGAGCTCGCTAACTGTGTGCTCAAAACTAATCAACTACTGCATAACCTCATTAGCACGCTTCTTCCATATTAGACTTGTATAGATGCCCGGTCACAGCGGAATCGCTGGAAACCTCAAAGCCGATATGCTGACTAAGAAGTCCTCAATGTCATCCGATTGGAACCGAGTCGGTTCTCTGAAGTCTGCTTGCATTCTAGCGTTGAACTATTGGACCTCCACCTGAGCAAGCGCTTAGTCAACCATCAGAGCTTGTGCGACTGCGAGATCCTTCTATCCTGGAGCGAACCGTAAGAATCCGATCTACTGGCCCTTGGCAAAAGCAAACTCACTACAGATAAAGGTGTTCTGACTCGACACTGTCTGTCGCGCTCTTTGCCAAAGCTGTATGGAGGAAAGCGAAGTGGAACCATCTTGTCACTTTGTCTATTTCCCGGCTTTCACTAGACCGAGATATAAATACCTCGGTGTATACGCTTTTGGCGAGTCCAGTGAAACTGCTGGGATTGATATTAAACGCCTTAATAAGTTTACTATTAGCACAAAACGACGTGTCGGTCCATGAAGATCTCGATGATCAAGAGTTTTTGGATACAACAGAAAGACAAATTTCTGTTCAAGTGAGATTCATCGACTTTAAATCAACACCAACACTCAAATCTAACCTTCTTCACCTCAGTTCAGCCTATGTTGCCTCTGACCTAGTAGAACCACGATAAGAAGTGAGTGTCTAAAAGGCGCCAAGAATCATAAAGGAACTTTTGCATATCGGATATATATAGTTTTCATGGCGCAGTTAGGATTCCCACTATATACTTGAATTTGCTTTATAAAGTGTATTGAAATTTCGACGATGTAAGAGTATACGTCTGAAGTTTATTTAACTACACTAACATCTAAAAATTGCTAAATTTTTATTTTCCGTTTCTCGATTTGTTCCGAAGAATATTTTTTCGTCATCGACTTTTATGTGCAACCAAGGTCAATTCTCTTTCATGAAGGGGATGGAAAAAGATAATCGATTACTCTCACACACAACCCAACCAGAACTATGATATACGCAAATATTAACACTCACATTTGACATTATTATTATATACTATCATCCTTCATAAATTTCGATGTACTCTCATTCTATTAAAATAAATAAAATTAGCAGTAACTTGTCACAAAGAAAGCTTTACCCAAAATTGGCTGTTTCTGTGTTATGGAAAGTCGCTGCTCCAACTCCTCATACGTTGCTTTATGAGCACACTTGGCAGGAAATCTTCAATTTGTGCGGCGACTCTCATGATCGTTGCGGTGCTTGCGTGAGTGTTACTACAGTTACCCGGAGTTGTTTTCAAATTTTCAGAGTGGCTTAATTTGGCAACTCCTCACAAGTAAAAAGCCAAAGTTTTGAGTGAAATCAGAGCAAAAGGCGGAAGCCTTTCGAGCGATAAAACCGCACACACCTCATGAAAGTATCGCTTATGCACGCACGCATACACACAACCACACATGCGGGCGGCATATGTATCAGCACACGCCCATATTTATTCGCACTCACATCAGCAAGGCCGCCATTGCGCTGATTAAATCCTTGCGGCTTTTGGGTGATTAAAAACTTTGCCCTCAACTTTCTTTGTGCGCTCCACGCCACCAACCTCGCTCGGTGTATGCCGCGCATTGCACGCTCCACTCCACAGCGCTCCGATCAATTGCGCACGCACACACACAAACTCAAACATTCGCATTACCTTTTAAAGCTGAACACTGGGCTGTGAATGCCACACTCACACACACACACACACACACAGCAAACTCAATGACGCCTTTTTCACTTCGCTCCACTTTTGAATTGTTTGCGCGCGGCCGCGTCGCAGCTTCCGCAATGTTGCTGCTGCTGTCGGATCAGTGACAGCCGCGACGCAACGGCAGGAGAATCAACCAGCAGCGTTGCCATTGCGAAAGGGAGCAGCGTGACTGCAACGTTGCGACGCCACCATTTTTCGGCGTAATGGCGCAGAAAGATGAAACCTAAATTAAAACGTGAAATGAATCGAAAGAAAAACAATGAAAACTCACTAAGTGTAGCAGAGTACACACACAGAGCAGCGGCAATGGCTGTGCGAACGTCAGCGACTGCGTCAACAAAGTCGTGGAGCCGCACCCGTGCAAATAGCCCACGGCAAAGACGAAGGAGGAGGAGCGCATCGGACCGCGGGCTGCTGTCAGTCGCGCTAAATGGCAAACACAAATTTTGAGTTCAAATAAAAGTTTCTTGTCCCACTTTCCTGCGCTCGTCAATGCAGGGCAACGCGCCCTCGCCCACGCAACCACGAACGTATACTCCGTTATCGGTGCCGCTGCGAACACTTCAGCTGTTTGGCTGTTTGTTTGTGTACTTTCGTTCGCCACAATTCCGGTTTCCGTTTCCGTTGGGCGAATGCGTCATTTGGGATTTGTTTGACGCTCGATGCAAAATGTTTGAGAAAATGTTTGGTTGGCGCTTTAGTTGCTCATATGTTTACGAATGTTACATAATTAGTGTGAGGAGACAAGAACCCAAGGCGCGGTCAGGAGTGTGTGGGTGTTGGTTTATCTAAATTAACAGGTGTTGACATGATAGCTGCGAGTTTTAGTGAAATTATTTATATAAGTACTTGAGATTAATCCAAAGTAAGCGCTTTCGTTCCGAGTAAGTTCCTAAGATGTGAACTTAACATAGAAGAAAAAGTCATAAATAGCAGAAGTTAGACACTGAAGCTCGTGTTGTTGCTTTAAGAAAATTGGTGGCTGGTCAAGCCGGTTCCTCGGTCTTTTTACTTGGATCCAATTTCCTTTCGAGTTCGAAAAAGGCCGATCATTAAACATAAGACTACCAGAAGTTCAAGACATATATTGTAGAAGTAAAGCGTTGGACATTCTTTCTCTTAAGTAGAGAAATATCCAAAGCAGAGCTCTACAAAAAATTCATGCTGTTAAAGTTTTTTCTTTGAACTGTAGGCTTATCAAAAGCGCACTACGCCATCTTTAACTACATCTTACCTGACGAACTTTGTGCGTACAAATTCGCCTCATACTCAACGTCCGTGCATAAATTGCAACGAACAGAGGAATATTTAAAACGAGAAGCATACAAGAAAGTCCAGCGCGCAATCGAAAAGAAAAATGCAAACCAAATGAGTTATCGTGGCAGGAATTCCGCTAAGATATACTCGTCGTGTATGCAAGAGCCAAGCAAAAGCTGCAGCAAATGTGTGTGTTGCCGATGCAAAGGTGCGAGGGCGCAGCTGAGCTCAATTGAAACGCTGTAAAGGTGCTTAAGAGTAGCGACGTCGTGGCTAGAGTCCATCATCTCAGCTGAAGCGCGCTTCAACGATAGCAACACCGCGCTTCCGTTCAACCGCTCGGCAATCCATTGAAATCAGGACTTGTTTGCCCTGACTTTAATTTCCTGAGCAATAAGCTGCGTTGCGCAAATGCAGCTCATATTGCGAAAATGCGCACACACACACACATGCCACCTCGCATTCGTCCATTCGTCTTTCTCCCCAACGTGCGAGCGTAGTCGTCGAAGGCGCGCACAAGTGCCTGAAATAACTCGAAGATTTTTCCACTTTCTTACAAAATCTTCTGCCAACTTCCGTATCTCTCACCAATATTTGCTTACCTTATACCTGCAACTAATACTCGAAGAATTTTTCACAATTCCTCACCCGCGTAAGCAGCACCACCACACGCTCAGCGCCACTTATCAAAGCCACAGCATTTGTGGGCGTGCTCATGATTGAAACGGGCGCGCTGTTACTCCACCTTATTCACCTTACAAAAAGGCGATCGCCCCAGGTGTAGCAATAAGTGTGTGCCAGCTAACGGTTCTCTCACCTTCTTTCTGCGGCGCGCAAAAGGCGAAAGTTTTAATGCAACTTGCTAAATTCCCAACAGTCCGCTGACTACTTTCTGTGCCGCTGGCTGGCCTTTTCTATATGAAATTTTATTTTTAAGTAGTTTCAGATATTTCTGCCATTGCGCAAGAGAAATTGTCATTTGCTTTTTCGTTTTTTTTTTCTACGCTCGCTCTTAGTTTTAGGCTTTGCCGTTAAGCACTCAAGTTTTTTCATTTCCTCCTCGGTTGGGAAACAATCGCGCCTAGGCATGCCACCGCATGACAAATGAGCAAATACGTATCCGCTGCGGTTGGCAAAGGCAAAGGATATTAAAATGCATTAAGTTTTTCAACGGTACTTAAGGCTGGGTACACACATACATATGTATATGAATCACTAATAACTGTTAAAGTATTGAAGAAAAATTATTTGCCATTTTTATGAAGTTCCTGATCAAAAAGTGACATTTAAAGAACAACAACGAGCGGTTATTAAAAGGCGCACAATGAAGAGACAGCGAATTTCGCTCGCTGCTTTCCGCATATTTGCATTTGCTTTTATTATAATTTTCGGTTTTCGTGCGCGTCGTTAACGGCGTTAATATTATACGCATTCCGGTTGTTATTCGGTTAATAAAAAATTTAATTCGCTCGGCATTTCGAAAATTTCCAATTCAATTTCAATTTCATGCGCGTGCAATAAAATCGACACGCGACACTTTTCGCACCCTCTTTATCATTTTTTCGTAACAGTTGATAGCGGTTGAGCGCCGGATTCCTGGCGAATATGCGCTGCAGTGTATTCGCGCAACAAAGCAGGCATTAAACCACAAAAAATCGAACGTCACATATGTACATATATAGATGAATTTCATACGCAGCCAAAGCAAAGCAAAAAGGAGCGCAAACGAAGGTGAAAATCAAACTGGCTCACCAAAGAAGACTGTGGACAGCCAGAAAGTGATTTTCAAAATTTGACCAAGAATTTGATCTGAATACATCGAGTGTAGTTCACTAAGGATTATGGAACATTTAGCATGCAGAGCTCTTATATGGATAAATGTATACCTTTTAAAGTAATATTGGATATTCCTCCGCGATCCTTAAAATATGCACATATTGGCGTGAAATTGTTATAAAGTTGCTTGTTGTGGTTTTAAATATTTAAAAATTATTTGATTTCTTAAAGCGCTTCAAGTCACTCACTGTTGATTTCAATTGCGCCTTCACCAACCGTATAAAATGTTACTCATACAACATGGTGGCCCCACACGTGTATTTTCATACACTGAAGGTATATTGAATTTACCTCGAAAATTGTTACACATCGATCCAAAATTTTGCACACGAGCTTTTTTCACCAAGAAGCTGCTAATTTGTCGGAACCGTCGATATCGGACCACTATAGCTTATAGCTGTGATACAAACTAAGCAATCGGATTAAAGTGCTTGCATGGAAAGCTTTTGCATTTAAAAAGATATCCTTAAGAAATTTTGTGTAGGGAATTATCTAGGACAATGTGAAATCTCCAAAGAAATTATTTGGATTGGCTTACTAAAATATATAGCTGCCATACAAACTGAACTATCAGAGTAAAGTGCTTGTATGGAAGGCTTTCTCATTTGCCGAGATATCCTTAAGAAATTTTGTGCAGAGTATTATCTAATAAAGCGAGGTAATCTCAGAAGAAATCGTTTTAATAGGCTCACTATAACATATAGTTGCTATACAAACTGAACAATCGGAAATAAGTGCTTGTAAGGAAAACTTGTGCATTTGACGAGGTATCGTCAAGAAATTAGGCACGGCTTAACGTCTAAGGTAACAGTGCAATATTTGAAGAATTTATGCATATCGGCTTACTATAGCATATAGCTGCCATACAAGCTAAACGAACGAAATGGAGTTCTTCTGATGAATCCTTTGCATTTCTGTGTCTTATGGTTTTGGTGCAACAGAAACTCACGTATCTTCTTTTTTATATATTTTTTGCTGCTTTAAACTGATAAACAAATTATTCTTACTACTACGCCATAAACAAATAAATATTTAAAAAAAATGCACCTTTCTATAAAAAGCATATAAAATATTTTAAATATAATGTAATTTTTTTGCAGGACCTACAAAGCAGTAGCTAGAAAATATTGTGCGCGTGTTAAATTGAAAAACTTTAAATTAGTTTTGAAAATCTGCGATCACATTAGTTTATGTCCGCGAAATGAGGTGGGAGTTTAGTTGCGAAAAAGTTTAAATTGCACGCTCAGACCGGCCGCTACGTTTTATGCGCTGCTCTACTTCACTATAAATCACTTTAGCATTAAACTTTTGCAATTCGAAAAATCCCGTAACTCAACGTAACTGAAGACCTTGAACTCTGGTTAGCCAAATAATTTAAGATAATTTACGCTTTAGTCAAATGTAAAAATGCAAAAAATTAAATAATAAATGCCAGCTGTAGCCAAAAAAAATGAAACGCGTTGCACAATGCAAAGTCACTAAGCAAGCTGGCCAGACGCCTGCTCTTAGAGCCTATAAGTAGGCTATTATTGTAGCATGTTCATCAATAAGTTCTGCTTTTGTATTTTTCGCTTATATTATATTGAGTGATTTGCAAATAATATTATGCCACACCCACACGCACACTTACATAAACTGGCAACCACGCAATCATAGATTTTTCAATGTAAAGCAGTCTCTATTTGTTGTTGCAGATTTTAGTTGCTCACTAAACTCGAAAATATTCGATCAAAATTCTGCGTCAATTTTGTGTTGTATAAGCACACATTTACATACACATTTCTGTTTGTATGTGTTGATAATCAGTGCCATTATGAGTCTTCTGGCTGATTGGAGAAATAAAAACATTTATTAGCCGCCGCTTTAAACTTGACAAGCGCTTAAAATATTTCAATTTATTGATTTCCTCTGCCCCCGGCCGAGCGCTACACGCTTCTATGTGTGGGTGTGTGAGGCTGTGCTGCTTTGTGCGCGCCTGAAATGGCTGCGACAACTGTTTGGCGATTTCGACAGATTTTGATTGATTGTATGGTTTTACGTTCTTATTTGATTGAGTGGTTACCGCTGCCCCTTCGTGGGCGCCCACAATTTATGCACATTGTTTTTGTTAGTTTTTCATTTCATTTTTTGCACATAGAAATTTATTTTGAGGCTGCTCGGCGCCTCGGTGGCGGAATTGACACTGACACAAATTTCAATAAAATGGCAAGCGAAATCCGGACAGGTTCAACAGGGATTAAGCGGCGCTCTACGAAAGAATGAAGTACTTAGGTAAACAGAGTAAGTGGAATTAAATCGGCAAATCGGTAAGCCGCAGAGGAAATCATGAAAAAGTGCAGTTTGGTGATTTTGCATTCATAATTACGCGGAAATATTGCGGCACCGGCTGCTAGAGTAAGAAATTAGAGTTTTGTTAGGTGAAGATTGGTAAAGTGCTATGAACTTGTAATGCTTCCTAATTGTCTTATCGATTATCTTTCAAAGCATCGGTCAGTAAAGCAACTTCGAGCTGTCTTTCAGCAATGTCACCTGCAAAACAATAAAATTCCGAGGCACGTCTAAGTGCAAATGCCTGCTTGTAAGTCTCACGGACTGACCAAAATAGCCACAAGTTATATGGTAAAAACAAGAAGAGATCAGCAACAGCAAGTGTCAGTCAATATTACTTATCTGATATACGAGCAACAGGGATTAGACCAGCCAAACAATCACTCTCCAGTCAATAACGGCATATTTACTAATGACTGCGAAGAAATTATCTTTTCCAAACTGCTTGAAAACTGCTTGACTGAATGTTTTTGTCGAAAGCAATCATATGCCTGTCTCCGAATCGAAAAGTCACCAACTAGATCGGTCATATTGTAATAGACGGAAGCCACGGCCCCAGTATTTTAGACGTGCGTACGCTCCAAAGTCCTAACATTGACTCAGACCACTACCTTACTGCAGCCAAGATACGCAATCACAACAGACAGCCGAATGATTTTATACTCGACTTGCGCTTCTGCTCTCTGAGAACTATGGGACGGCAGTTCAAAGTCTTTATCTAGAGGTCGAAATCCGTGAGTACGAAGAGCTTGACAAGCTGTCAGAGAATGGTAATGCCCGAAAATTCTACGAAAAGATGTTGCCACTAACAAAAGTTTTCAAAACCGGGGCAGATTCTTGCTGACCCCCAGAGGTGATCTAGTGACTGACGCCCAAAGCATACTAAAATTATGGAGGGAACACTTCTCCAGCTTGCTGAATGGCAGTGAAAGATTAATGCCGGGAGAAGGCGAACCCGATTCCCAAATCGATGACAATGGATCCGATGTTCCATTGCCCGACCATGAAGAAGTTCGAATGGCCGTTAACCGACTGAAGAACAACAAGGCGGTGGGGCCGATAGATTACCGGCCGAGCTTTTCAAACACGGCGGCGATGAACTGATAAGTAGCATGCATCAGCTTCTTAGTAGAATATGGTCGGATGAAAGCATGCCCAACTGTGCTCTGCCCAATCCAAAAAAAAGGGAAACGTCACAATCTGCGCCAACTACCACGGGATAAGTCTCCTAAACATCGTACATAAGGTTCTAACGAGCGTAAGCGGTGATTACGCCAATAAAGAAGAAGGAGAATCATTTCGAAGCGGATTCGCATACCACGCATCAAAAATAACCTACAATATATTGAGAGTATTCGAAATTTTTCAGGTCTGTCTTGAAGCAAAACTGCAATGAAGCACCTTCCATCGCAGTAGAAAGAAAGACAGCCGAGTTGTATGGTCAGTCGTTTTTTTCTTTTTGCAACGTGGCGCCAATTGGAAATGCCAAGCGAAGTCAAGTCCTTCTCCACCTGGTCTTTTCAACGGAGTGGAGCTCTTCCTCTTCCTCTGCTTTCCCCGACGGGTACTGCGTCGAATACTTTCAGAGTGAGTAGTGGGGTTCTGGTTATTGAAGAAAGTTCAACTCCTACAAACCCAGTGTATGTTGTGAGATCCACATGATTCCACCGATCTCTTTGGTTGTCCACATAACCAACTCATTTAACATCACTAGAGTCCAGAATTTCTTCTTCTCCTTACCTCATGAAAAATAGTATTTTCCCTAGACATATCGTTAGATGACGTCAAAAACAATGCTTACCTGGCATCAGACGCGACTAAGATAAGTTCCAAAATTCTAAAAACAACAAATCTCTCTCATTTGAACTCTAAACCAACCCTCAATACAATTTCAGTTGACATGGTGAGCTATTTTATGTATGTGTCTGCAATCAACGTGAGTTTTCAAGTGTTCACTGAAATAAATTAAAAATGTACACGGTTCCACACAAAATACAGACGCAAAGTTTTAACGCGGGGATAATAAAGAAAATCGCTGTGACAAAAGGATTACGCATGTCAAGAGATTTGCATGTGAAATGCGCGACAAACACGGCTATACCTATGTACAAGAGTATAGACAGTGACTGAATGTCTGTTTGGCTTTCCTGCGTTTTTGTTGTTGGCATATGTTCGCAGCGATTCTCTAATGCACGATGTGTAGGTGAATGGCGGAATCCGTGAATGTGGCACACTCGCTCAAGAACAAAAACGGCGTTTATTTTTGTCGGTAGTCAAACGTCTGTCTGCGCACCGAATTTGCTGTGTGTATGTATGTGTAAGCCTTGACTATTAAAAAATTCATTTGTCACAGGGATTACAACGCGTAATAGCGGAGCTTTGTGTGGTTTCGCGTAGATATGATTTGGCAGCGCTGCCGCCGCCATCTGCTGGCAGTGGCGGTGTAGACGACGCAACAGGTGGCGCACAAAAACACACGCAGACACTGCACTACGGATAGCACACACACTCAGACAGTAAAGTTAAGTGACGCGCTAAGCGTGTGTGGCACTTAATTAAATGCGGCGCCGCCGTGCGAGGTGAGGAAAGCTCAAGCATTCTACATATTTTTTACCAGCGCTTGCCACTCGAGTAAAAAAAAGCAAAAGACAATAAAAAAAAGTGGACGACCGGTCAACTAGAAAGCGGTCTGCAGCACTAAAGCTGATTACTTGCAACAATGCCGCAAATAGTGTGCGGTCTTGCGGTGCGTTATGCGGTCAAGCGCGAGCACATTCAAGCACGCGAGGGCAAGCGGTGCTTGAAATTTACTCGAAAGCTGCTTACACGCACACATCTGTGTGGTGCTAAAAATTAATTTTTCCTCATGTCCTTAATAAGTTTGATTAATATTTTCTGGCACAGCTTACCGCTGATTAGCCCCCGCTTTGGATGTGTGCGTGTGTGTATGTGTGGCAGGTGGCGCAGGTGTGCGGAGGAAATGCATTTGACAACTTTGCCAGCTCACTTTGAGTGCGCCAAAGAGAGGGAGGAGCGCAGCAACAAGGCAACTGTAGCAAAAGCAATTACGTTTGGATGGTGTTGATGGCGGCTTTGATGGCGGCTTGTGGCAACATGGCAGCTGGCGTGCATAATGCGGCAAGGTTAGCGGTTTGTTTGCATGCAATTCGCTTGAAATGTTAGAACTTAGTGCACCACCAGTCGAACTAAGCTCATGAGTGAGTGCAAGTGTAGATTGTTATATTCGGAATAAGGTGGCGTGATGATTTTGCTCGGCTTGCTGGGAGAGGAGGTAAACATTAAGGATATTACAATATATAATGTGGCTTAAGGCAGTTGTTGGAAAGGAAAAATGAACCAAAAAGGTTAACAGTTGAACTATGTATTGGTTAGATTTGATTAGGTTAGCCTTTATTCAAAAATGTATTAAATAATTCTTCATCTAAAACTCGTAAAAAAATCTTGAGCTCTTTCAAAACGCTGATAATTCATAATTTTAGTTAATGTACGAACTCCAAAACCTTACCGTTATACCATAATTCCACAAAACAAGACGTCATTACTGCTTATGCGAAGCTAACTTGACCGTCGACCGCAAATACAGATGCAATTGCAGCAACAACTACACAGGTTGAAGAGTCCTTGACGCTGCTTGTGTAGTGGCGTTCACATAATCGTTGCTCTGCCGTCGACTGCAAGCCACGAACACATGTGCTTGAATGTACATATGTATTTAAGATGTGTAGCTAATGCATGCCCACCACTATAACGTGGAGCTGCTGCTGCCGGCTCACTCAGCCGCGTACTTGTTGAGCTACATTTAATCGCAATTAGCGCCGATAACAATTCTAATTATGAGAAGAAGCCGCAATAATGATTTGCGTTTGACGTGCAGCAAGAGCCAAGTGCTAACGCTAGCAGCAGTGAATTCTGCGAAAGTGGTGCTCCAGCAAATCTGATTGCAATTGCGGTTGTGACTTTGCACCGCGTTAAGCGATGATTATTCCGACATATGGTACTTTACTATGGAATACCCCCAGCAGGTAGGGGGTTGAATTTACCCGCTTTAAAGTATGCCTGTCAGAAGAGGCGACTAGTCTTATCAGAAATAGTGCTATAGTAGTCAGCTTGAACTGATATTATAGACTGTGAATGAGATTTATTGTAATGAAAAGACATTTGATGTTCAAACGACAAATGTCAGCAGTCATTGAATTGGATGGGTGTTCAAATGGTGGTACAACAGGCTACAAGTTCTGACCGAAGTCTTAAATCTGGTACCACGAGAAGCAGTTAGCCCTTGGAGTTCGCTCCAATCTGCCTCAAATGATTCGTGGTGGATGTGACTTAAACCTAAAGAGGTAGAATTCAGTTTAGTGTGGAGTCCCACTGGAGACGCGCGCCACACCTACAACGCGGCAAAAGTACCGACCAAGGTGCAAAGGTGTTTCTTCCACTTGACCAATTGGAATAAACATTTCTTATTTGGAGCGCTCATCAACGCATTTTTATGATCTATGTACTTTTAAGCAACGTGGAGCAAGAACGTCGCCGGTAGGTACTAACATATCTCAGCTTTACGGCGAGAAGCTACTCAGAAGACAGAATCTTGTATAATAGCTCTGAACTTAAAGGTCACAAGAAGCTGCGCAGGTTTCAATATTCGGCCCATACTTCTACAACGTTAGCTTGGATGGCCTATTAAGCCTCGAAATGCCCGACAATTAGTCCTAGACGCCTATGCAGATGGCATCGTTGCGATAAACCGGTTATAGTTAGAGCACAAACGTGGATTGACGCTCGAGGCCTTAAACTTTACACTGAAAAAACTGAGCAAGTATTGTTAACAAAGCAGCACATCCTGATTATAGTAGACATGAAGACAACAGCAACGACGCCAAAAGCACAAAAGGTTGTCAATTATTAGTGTGTAAGACTAGACTCCAGGCTTAGCTACTGGGATTAAATCCATCACGTTGCGGAAATGGCGGTTAAAATAGCTTTCCAATTTAGCACGCTGATGACCAACATCGAAGGACAGACAGTGCAGTATTGGAAGCCTCTAATATCGACTACACTGAATGCCTTGTTCATCGGAGAGAGTTATAGGCGGACTCTTTCATAAAAAACCACCGACCTAAACTCCTAGAAAAAGTGTATCGCACAGTTGCTATAAGAGTAGTATCGGCATACGGCAGAACTTCAGGCGAAGCTGAAATAAGCGGAAGCATTTGAAAGGAAGGAAATGTAGACGTAGAAGGAACAAGGAACTAATGTCACCATCAAAAAAGGAAATAATGATTGATACCTTGAAAGGATGGGAAAATCGTTGGGAGCTTGAACATCAAGGTAGATGGACGACCAGGGTAATCAAAAATATAAAAGAGTGGTCCTGCAGAATCAATAGTGAGGTGGATTATTTACTACACAGATGCTATGCGGGCAAAGAAAACTGTAAAAACGAGGAAAACTGGAAGAACGTCAAGAATTATATAGAAAACATTCTACGGTTCAGACGATGACATGTAAATCTTAAGATGAGGAATAAAGAACATCAACTTTAAGAATGAAATGAGAAATAAATTTCACGGTCATTGCAGAAATACGAAAGCGGTCACAAGATGAAACACAGTTTCTTAGAGGAGCATTTTTGTGACGTGCAAGCGGAACATACCATTGCAGTGACTCATACTCTCCCGGAAAAAAATATTCCTATATATCATGTGTAAAAAATTTCAATATAACTCGCTTTTATTTTAATGAGCCTTAAAGTATGCTACACTTTTTTTATGAAACGAAAGTTCAAAACAATCCAATTTTCGAAATGAATTCGGGAAAAGTATACGTGAGACTCGTCTGAAGCCTGTAACTAAAAAAAATATTAAGTGAAAATATAGTAAAACTAAGCACTTGAAGACAGATTACTGAAGTATCACGAAAACTAAAAACAAATTTTTTTTCTTTGACGTTTTTGTTATTTTGGCTAACCTAAGTTCCTTTACACACTTTATGCTGAGCAGTTTTGAATTTAATTTGCAATTTCCAATATAAAAATTACTTGTCGGCCTAGTATTAGTCCTGCCGCTGCGCAGAAAGTTTAAGCTTTTATTTCTGACACTTTTCACTTTTACCCACGAAATGGTTGGCCGTTAATTTATTACAGGACATATGCCTTTACTTTACACACTCGTGTGATTTTGTTGTGCCAAATATTGCGCAAGCGATATCGACAAATGGAAGTGTTATGAAGTGAAACTGTAAATTATGAAAATACTGTCTGCTGACGAATCGAAAGCAGAAGGAATCTTATGAACTCAAATTTCACAGCTTTAAGCACACTTTGTTGGTAGGTATGTTTGCGTGTAATGCAATTGAGTAATATCCTGTGAACCGGTATGCTCTTTATTGCAATTCTTGTATTTACTCCTGCTCCCCGCACGCTTGGCAGCGCACTTTAGCTCCGTTTTCATTGTGTCTTTTGTGCGTGTTCAATGAAATGGCAATAAAATGCTTACGCTTTGCATATGTGTGCGGTGACTTAATGGGTGCATCATTGAAATAGTTTCAGAAATTATACAAATCTCATTTAATTCTTCGTGGTAAATGAGAAAAATTGCTAATTATTGGTAGTCGGAAAAGTCTTTTCGTATTTGGTCAATGGATGTCGTTGCAGTCATACAAGTATATCTCCAGTGCTACCAATCACATTGTAGCGTATCACATAGTGTTGGAAAGGTAAGATTTTAAACTTCATTTAACTAAAATTAAATTCGGAAAAGTTGAAGAAAAATGAGTGAAAATAACGAAGAAATGTCTCTATCGGAAAAAATGCAAAAAGTAGTCGATCAAAATGGTACATATTGGTTTGAAAACACTTACCGCTTGACCAGCTATTTCAGTATATTTTATGCCACAGTTCAC
The DNA here is from genome assembly GCA_037783105.1 of Bactrocera zonata. Classification (NCBI taxonomy): domain Eukaryota; kingdom Metazoa; phylum Arthropoda; class Insecta; order Diptera; family Tephritidae; genus Bactrocera; species Bactrocera zonata. Next base: position 102,851 of record JBAWJQ010003935.1, read on the forward strand.
CAAATACGTCACCCTGTGCATATATGCGCATATTGCGGCAACTGCAGAGACTTGCGACCGACCTCATCCAGAGGCAATGCAATGAAAAGTGAAATTGCACCAAAATGCAAAGATTGTAATGTCTGCCTGTCAAGGCAGAAGCAGTAGCAAAGCGGAGAGCTTGCTTGCTGCACTGTTGCAGACAAACCGCTGCATGTGTGTGTGCGCAACAGTCGCACAACAATCGCACAGTCATTGCAGAAATGATTATTATTGCCATCGATGCAAACATTACGTACATTACACAATATAATTTTGATGTTGCATGTATTTATTTGCATGTCTGTCCTTGCAAGAAGCCACACACACACACGCATGCATGCATACATGAATTGTTTGTGCGTGTTGTATTCAACGTGCGCGTCGCAGCAAGCTGAGCCAATAATAAAACGAGCAATAAAATATTTATTACCATCAACTAGCAATCTCGGTTATGTTTTACTGTTATTATGGGTCACTGCCTACACACGCTCGCTTGTGCTAGCTTATGGGCTTACAAACATTGTATTTGTATTTGAATTTATATTTGAATTTGAATTTGTGTTTGCTTGTAATCCGCAACCGATTGTTAATCGAATTCAATTTGAGTCGCCGTTGTTGCTGTTTTTGTTTATGGCATTATTCAAATGATTGTTGAATGTTTTGCTTGAATTAACCATTTGTGCCAAGCGCCAAGTTTTATTGCAATCTCACAGCTAAGATCTTTGCTGCAGACCTTGGCAACTATTTTCGGCTTTCAAACAGATTTTATGATTTCTCTGTAATGGTCTTTGAAGCATTTGTGAAGCTTGCTTTCTAAGTAATATTCCATTGTTCAAATGAATATGCTGAAAACTCCTCGTAAGTTTCGTTTGTAGCGCTGTAAAACAACGAAGTTTAGTTACAGCAGCACTCACATCCACACACACACAAACACTTGTCACTTGTCATGTGTCACCATGGATACCTTGTTCTTAATAGAGCGTTAATTGAAGGCACAAAGTGTAATTAAAAATTATGCCACATCGAAAATTCATTTACTTAGATCAATTACACTTACGAGTAACGGCACTAAATATTTTGCCAGTCGCTACAATGCCACAGCCGTTATTGCCAATTTTGCAGCTAATTAAAGCTTGCAAGCGAAGGCAATGGCTGAAAGCTTTGTATGGCATACGTGTAACGGAGCAGTGTGCCGCCAGCATAGAGGCATTTGATGTGTGTATGTGTGTTGATTCAGTAACTCAATTAATTGCTTTAAATCGCACTTAAATGTGATTTCGTAATTAGAAGAACGCCCTCTTTCCTCCGCTCTCCTTTCACAAAGCTTTTTAGTAGAATTTCGAAGCAATATATGTGAACACAAGTATGATATATCTTTGTGTGTACCTATTAGGTCGTTTGTCTTTCTTCTTTTGAGACGAGTAGTAATCGCATTACGGTAATTGAATTCAACCTTAAATTGAGTATTTCAAAATGTAATTATCACTGACAACGAAACCATATCGCAACAAGAAAGTGGAACACGTTTTGTTTCGCTAGTTGTCTAAAAGCTAATGGCAATTTAATTGACAAGTAGCAGAGTTGCACAGAATGCATAAGCGTCGCAATGGCCGAGTTTTGAAATATTATTTTTACCAAAAATTTCAGAATTTCTTTGTTAATAGTGTGTGTTTGTAACAATAAAAAATTCTAATAAAATATTTTATTTTTATATGAGAAAAAAATTGTTTAGAAAGTCTATTTTTTACACGAGGAAACACATTATGAGGGTAACCCATTAAAGGGTTACCCGCCTTTAACATTAATTTAATATTTTGCCATAGTGGAAGTTTCTGTTTAGAAACGATATTTATTTGAGGCTTTTAATTAATTAAATAAACATATATTTAATAAAGTTATGGCAAGAGAGTATAAATATGAAACTTTATTTAATTTTAGAGCTCTTAGAGTAGATAACATAGTCATAGAAACGTTGCTTTCTACGCTAAGTGCATCAAAATTCAACTAAATTGATTATTAGTGTCAAACTCAGAGGTATTCTGCACTTAACTTCGTTTTTTTATCTGAATTAAAGTTTAGCATATTATTGACATAGTTTCCAATGTTCAATTTTAGCTTTACATTTAACTTAAATATGAGCCTGGAAGTATTTGAGAAATTTCATGTGAATATAGCGCCTTATCTTATAGCAAGCTCGCTTACCATTTGGTTGCAGTCAGCCATTGACCTTGATATTAATATTCCACCCACGGCGCGCAATCAATTCAGCATAATTGAGTTCATCATACGCAGTGGTGCACCACAAACTATTCAGAAACTGCGCATTGTACAAGCTGTACAGTGTACACATGTATGGATTTTGTAAGCAAACAAATAAACAATAATCATTAAGCATGCGATTGCCAGCGCTCAACCTTGACAGTAAAACCAATCAGGTTTAATCTTTATGCATATTTATTATGTTGCTGTTGCTGTGCTGTTGCTGCTGCTGTTGGTTTCTCAATATTTGCATTGCATTAATGGCCTCAGCCAATACAAATAAATCGCTGTTGACAAAGTGGGACAAATAATGCAACAACGAAAACAACAACAACAACTACTACAAATAAACTGTATACATATATATGTATGTATAAACACTCAAGTGCGCCGTTATGCCAGGGCAGGCCGGCGCAAGCGACCACAGCCATTACGCCATAAAAATCATTTATAAAATTGAATTTATGTACAGCACACTATGTAAACACAACGGCTTTAATGTGTGTGCGCGTGTGCTTATGCGTGTGTGCATATATGCAAAGGTGTATTGTAATACACGCCTCAGTAAACCAAACATAAATGAGCACTCGCGACAAGTAAGTAAGTGCGCTGGTGAGCCTACTATACTGACTACAACAACAACAAAAGCAAGCAAGCAAGCGAGGAAAAAAATCAACAACAATTTAATATGTCCCGTGATACCAATAAATTATGCACATAAATCCCTTTACTCAATGACAGCAACAACGACAACAATAAAGCATCGAATCGAGCGGTGAGTGAAATGGCGATGACAAGTTGCAGCACACACACACGCATGCATACATATGTATGCACATACGCAGGTTCGTACAACGTATAGTTGGCTGCTTCGCTGGCGTCCAATGAACCAGAAAATAAATGTATTGCTACCTGGCGACACACCACTCATTGCCGTAATGCTTACCACCGGTCCGTTGGCTGGGGCTATTTTTTAGAGTGCGCCGCTGCCTTGCCCACCGAACTAATCTAATAATAACTTCAATACGAAGGCCCGTCGATATAAATATTTACAGGAATGTGTGTTTGCATCGATGCATATATAAATACCCAATAGCATTTATCGAGTGCCACACTTTTTGTAAAGTGTGGGCTGAGTGTGCGTATGTGCCTCGGTAATAAAGCCAAGATATACCTGTGCTTTCGGTTGCTTCAGTTGGCATATGGTTGATTCTTGATTTTAAAGGTTTTAAATTGTTGAATAAATGGAAGGATTTGTATGGCTTTGGAGCACGAAGACAGTAGTGGCAGATACTGCGTTCGGTTAGTCATGAATAAACATCTCTCATTGAAGTCTACTTTAGGTCTTAGCCAAAACTGACGGCAAGTAAGTTGAGTTTGACTTTACTTCAACAGCTCATAAGAAAAAAATAGAGAGGGTGAAACCTGAGTCAATTCTTATTTTGTGCTAGGGAGAGATTATATAACACAAGCCGAAATTAACGGCTTCTATCAATGTTGAAGCAATCAACGTAAGATGAGAAGGACTACAAGTATAGTATGTAATAGTCTTCACAAATTCAGGTGGCAACGTGCCTGGTCTTTATTTGGGGTTTCGATGAGCAGATAGTATGACTTATTGATGGAGGATAATGATCAGTTGCGAAGTTCGATGGGTGGGAACGTATATTTTTATACCAAATTTCGATTTATATTAAGGAATTTTGAGAAATAATCGAGAGCAGGCCAAAATACGTTTCTTCATCCTGTCAACTCGGCACCATTCCTCGAAATTAATGCAGTTATGTTTATAACCACCTTAAAGGAGTATTTTAGTCCATAAATAAAAAATTCATTTTTTATAATTTAAAATTTTGACTATTCGAGAAAGTAGGCATATTCTAGGTTTTTTAAAAATTTTAATTATTTTCGGAGATATAGGAACCATGTAAGGATGGCCGGAACCAAAATTTTAAAAGCATTTTTCTCGAAACTACATTTTTCGATTAAATTGCCTCAATATCAGAAGTTCTAGTTGGGCCATAGCGGAATCTCAGGAAATTGTAAAGCTGATGAGCTAGCAAGGAAAAGCACCCTACAACCGCTATCGGTAGAATGGGAGCGGGTCGGTGCTCCTGCATCACCTTGTTTTCTACAACTATATAGCTGGGCTTCGCGTAAGCTTGGCCAGCGCTGGGCCACCATCGGTACTTGCGTTTTCATAAAAGTCTTTTTGGCCCAAGATTGTTCGCAGGATACTTAGGGATCTATTTGCCGTCAGCAAGGCTACATTCTCCATAGTTACGGGGCTTATAGCAGGGTATAGCCCTATCAACGCGCATGCTGTAAGCTTGGGAATCTTACCTGACGCCCTTTGCAGAAGCTGTTTGGAAGGAGATGAGGTGGAAACCACTCAGCACTTTCTTCTTGACTATCCCGCGTTTTTGAGGTTAGAACATAAACACTTGGGAGCACATACCTTCGGACAGCCCACTGAGTTGGAGGGAGTGGCAATAATGGCCTATGCTTTTTTGTATTGGCTGCTAAGAGTTTTTCCATCTATCTTTTGTGGCTTCACAAAGGACTACGGTACGATCATCGATCAGCCATCAAACCTAACTCAAGCTCAAGTCTATGGATTTACTTGTAATATGGCATGAATAAGTAAAATTGATATCTGTAATATTTTTCGAAAATTTCACAAAGATAGAAAATTAGTCAAAAAAAACCTACCTTTAGTTTTGAGTGACCGCCATTGCTTTTTTTGTAGTTTTGTAGCTTCTTGAGATAGGGACCTATTAATCAAGAATCCATAACTTTTATATTTTTCAGACGACCATACGGATAAACTCATAGCACCGAGGATACGTCCCTTTACCCCTCACCCCTGTACCTCAAGGACCGCATAACTAAATAAAATTTTTGAAAATAGTACAGAAAATTATATAAAAATAGAAAATCTTTCAATCAAAATTAACAAATGACAAAAAAAAATTCTATAAATATCAACAGCACCAGAAACGCTCGAAATTCGGGCCTATAGACTAGAATACCCTCATAAATCAAATCGGCTAGCCACTTCGACAAGAATAAGAGACACAAAACAAGAAATAACTGACAGAATGTTTTCGCTATGAAAGATTGCTAGAAATTTCGGCAACGAAGAAAGGTCTCTGCTTGAGGAAAGTGGGTCTAAATACAGAGATAAAGTTTTTGAAAGCAAAGGATAATGGGTGCTGTACCCAAGCAGATAAGCCTTTCTGTTCTCACAAAATCAATATTTTAGCGTTGCTCTAAGTTGAACTTTGTTGCAGAAAAGCAAATAATATTTTGTTATGTGTTTATATGTAAATATGTACACTATATACTTGTATATTAACTTGGTATTGCGTTCCAAACTATTTAGCATACCTTTGCCATTATGATCCACTTCATATTAGTTACTTTTCCTCATTGCCGCACTTGTCCGCAATTAATTAATTTAGGCAAATTTGTTTTAATTAAGAACTGAAAACTATTCAAACAAGCCAATGAAAGATAATAATATCTTGCTATCACTTACTTAACTAACTTATTAGATTAGCACATTTAAATGTTTCTCAGAGAAAATTCGAAGAAATTTTCACCACAGCTACCGCCAAGAATTATGCAAAATTTCCTGCCAGACAAACTCAAATATCAACAATTTGAATGCCACTGTATGACGCTACTCCCAGGAAATGTGCCTTAATTTACTAGACATTTATTGTGTGTGTGTATGTTTGTGTGCGTAATTTGAATATATTATCGTATTGATACGCTTGAGCAGGCGACCGAAGCTGCATGGCGCAGAGACACTTGAGCGGATGCATATTTAAAGCTCATAAATTTGCATGCAAGAATTTATTGATTTAGTTATTAAGTAATTATATTTAATTATTATGCATCCTTCGGGAGCAACAACCAATACCGCACACACAAACACACGCACACAGTCATGTGCGCTCCTTGGCTTATGTAAATTTTCACATCTGAATGGGCAAACACACACACACACACGTAAACAGGCAGACGTTTAAAGTAAATAGCTCGGTTTCATCTTGCAGCCGGACTTAAATTGCCCCACACATACTCACGCACATGTGCACATACCCTTCAAGGATGAGAAGGTCCTTCCACCAATGAATAAAGGATATTTTATAAAGCATTTCCGACCACTTTGGTTGAACTCGACGGCAAATTACTTAATATAATTTTGCAAAAAAAAATTACAAGGAAATATTGGTTGGCAGTCAACTTGGACGGACGAGCGGCCGCCTTTGGCGCTGCTTTGCTTGCTGATGCAATGCTGCGTCCTTAACCGGGTGACAGCGGGGTTGGCGGGGCCATGTTGTGCAACAACGTAATTGAGAGGAAGACGCTTTGCATGACGCGCTGTCCGCAATGTGAGCTCAAGCAGACATGTATATGCGTGTGCGTGTGTGTGCGTGTGCGTGTTCTCATAATTGTTTGTCTGCGCTTCTGCGGCTGCTTATAAATTATGCATAAGTATGAATTGATATTAAGAAGGAGTGATGCATAAAAACCGAATAAATGAATTAATTTCGCCAGATGAGCCAGCGCGACGACAGTGGTGGGTGGATCGGTGCGTCCGCAGGAAGTCCGGCGCGGGATTTCCTCAGCGCTCACTCTCCACTTCGCTTTTTCTGTCCCTGTCTCTTCCTCTGACATTAACATTTTTATCCTTGTGTTCGCTATTTAGTAGGAAATTAAAGCTCATTGATTTCTCTGCCAATTAGATTACGGTGTAAGTGCCACGCACACGGCAGGTGCGTGCGTGCGCGCGGATGTGTGTGTGTGTTAATTTGCGATGGCATGTGAGCAAAGCGGCAAATTGGTCACATGGCGCTGTAGGTATGCGGATGAGCGTGTGAGTGCCGGCGGTTGGGCGGAATGTGCATGCAAATCTTTGCGCATGCTTAAGTGGCGGGTAAATGTCGGGCAACTACGTGCGGGGCATTTGAATTTATTGTGGTGGCATACTTTTCCAAATTACGTACTAAAATGATGACATACGCAAAGTGAAAGAGTGAGGAAAAAAATTTAGCGCTAAGACAATTTACGCACTTGTTCGCACTATGAATCCGAATATTTATTTCCCAAACACTTTACGGTGCAACTCGCAGCGCGCTTACCCTTCGACATAAGCACAACAGTTTGCGCGTGGAAAGCGAAGAAAACGTGACAGGAATTGTGTACATATTTGTTGACACTCTTGATTTTGTTGAAGCTTAACTTTTTGCTTGTCAAATCAAAGTGGAGCCGAATTTTTAAATTAAACTAAAATGAAAATTGGATTTTATCAAATCTGTGAGATTTTTATATTTGCATAGACAATAAAATACCATTTTTTCAACCGATATTTATGTGCGGAACACAATACTTTCAGAGTAAATGCGATTTAAGCCACTAAGCCGATTCATAAACCCATCGCAAGCTAAGTTCAGCACCCTTCGAAGTAATACTCTTTTATTTAGGGAGTATTCTAATCTAGAAGCATAAGCTTCTCGAAAAATTTTGAAATGTCGCAAATTTCGTCTTTTTTCTTTTTCATCTTCTGCCAATTGGAGACTCTTAGTGTAGCCAGGTCCTCCTCCACCTGGTCTTTCCAACGGAGTGGAGGTCTTTTTCCTGCTCGGCGGGTACTGCGTCGAAAACTTTCAGAGCTGGAGTGTTTTCGTCCATTCGGAAGACATGACTTAGCCAACGTACTCGCTGTCGCTTAATTCGCTGAACTATGGCAATGTAGAAGGCATCTTTGGTCAGATCGTCCTTCTTCTCCGTCGGGGCTTGAACGCAAATCAGCGATATATTGAAGAACTTCGCTTTGGTGCGGATTTTGTATAGAAGTTCATCAACCGGGGCTAATGAAAGGACTCGGCGGCGGAGTGTTTCTCCCACACCGAATTTGGTATTATTTACAAAGTCACTGTAGTAAATGCCACAATTACCTACTCGTCTGAGTCCTTATCTCGCCCATCGCACTTCTTGGACGACGCTGATGTCAGCCTTTATTCTTACGAGGACATCAACCAGCTGGGCAGCGACATCTTCCCAATTAAAGGAGCGGACATTCCAGGTGCACGAACTTTAATCCTTATTCCGTTTGCCACGGCCGTCATCAAAAGGGGGGTCTCTCATTGGCTGTTGTTTATTTGGGAGGTTTTTTACGTGGGCGGGTCTCAAACCCAGCGCATAACCCTGAGGAGGTATGGTTCGTCTCTTCACTTTAGCTCGCCTTCAAAAGGATGTTCTTTACCTGAGGATACTTGATCTAAGACCGGAAGTCGTGAGCTGCTTGAACCATATGTAAAATAATCGTTTCTGGCCACTCCCAAGTTAATAGCACTCAGAGAACTTTCCTCACTTGCGTGAACTTCTACACATGACTCCATCCACCAAGGAAACCCTCAAAAGATTCAATCAATCAGTGAAGATTTTCCGAACAAATAAATTATTTGATAAGTGATCTCTAAATTTTTGCTCAGCTCCGGTCACATTTTATTAAAGGCCACAATTTTTCTCTAGATCACCTCTCTTCTCTATATTTATTCCACCCAATGCATTATATCCAACCACCGTTTTGCCATTTCGCAGGCTCATCCATATACTTCTAAAACTGTACTCAGAAAGTAATCTACATGCTTTGCTCATTCAAGAAAAAGTAAAGCTTGACCAAATCTTCATCCAATATGTCACCTTTCAGTATTCTCTAGACTTAAGTTTCGTCAAATTACTTTAATGACAGCAACAACTTAGCATACAGCGCAGCTATTTAAAGTAGAGCACAAGGCATCCGCTGCGAAAATAACTTTTGACTTCCACGTTAGCCACTTTTCGCCTGCTTTCTGCTTCCTACTTTCTGCTTCAACGTTTCAACCGCAAGCTAACGCAAATTCGCAATTCATCAATCCCGTGGACCTTACACGAAAGCTTTAATTTCCGCTACACCCGCTGTTGCGCGACGCACGCACACACACACATACTTCTGCTTCTCTGGCGACTTACTTCCTACATTCGCAAGTTTTAAAAATTTAATTTCATTGCCTCTGCTGCCTTTGCAGGCGCTGCTTTGATCCTCAGCCGCTTTCACATACTCCAATCTGGGAAAAGCGAATCACTGCAGCAGCTACAACGAAAACAACAAGCGGTTAAGTAAGCAACGGCGCATCGGCGAGGCAGCTTGTCAAAGGCAAAACATTACCAATCAATTTCAAAAGCCTGCAGAAAGCCACACCCGCCGCCTGACGTGCAAGCCAGCGCCTACTTGCAAGAGAGCGACCATCCCCGGGCTTATTATGCAAGGCAGAAGGGGGTTGGTGGAACTCAGCGCTACCAGCAAGCATAGTATATATATATATTAAGTGTGGGGTTTAAGTAAAAGTCAAAGGCAGAAATGAAATGGAAGAAAAACCCCGAAGTCGCCTGTGAAAAAATGGAAATCACTCAAAGTCATTCCCTTTCATCATCTTTGAGTGACTTTTAATCGCAGAAAGGGTAAATGCGTGCCTGAACGCTCCCGCAGACACACATACAAAGCTAGTGACACAGCTATAATCGTATTTGTTGTTTTTGTAGATGATCGCTCAAACTGGCGCTGATGACTTTTCACAAATTTGTCGCACAACATCAATTTCAAGCCAAACCATGTCAACGCCACCGCTTAGCGCCAGGCGTCAGCGTCAATATTCCGCTAAGTAAATGCACACACACACTTTCTCATAATTTGTCACGGAATCGTGGAATTATTTCTATAAACGAGTAGCGGTTTCAGTAGGCAAAGTGAAAATATTTTTCAAATGTAAAACCATGAAGCTACTGTGGACGCAGTTTCCAAAATTTATGGCTTTAAGAATTTAGTCCCAAAAAAGCCAAAAATTGTCCAGTTTCTGATATGGCATAATGTGATACTTTGGTTTGTGGTTTCTGGTATGTCATCGGCTTTTAATTTGATACTTTTGTTTGTGCTTCGGTGGAACGGTATTCATAACATCAGCTGCTACAAAGGCTCGGGCTGTAGATTGCTGCATTACCGAGTTCACCACCCGTGTAGAGTTCTCCGAGATGTACATATGTATTTCGGATCGCCATGTCGTCTCAATAAGATTCACAGACCTTTGTCTCCCTCCTCTATAAATATAGTTTAATACAATTTCAACTTAACCCCTTTAAATAGACTATTTTACGACAGATCAAAGACGATTTCAGTGTTGATGCCAAAAATTTAATTTTCCCTTTATAATTGTTCAGCTGATTTGCATTCACTTTTATCTCGATTCAATATTTAATTAAATTTCTGCTTAATCTTCGTAAGCAAATAAACAGCAACATCATTAACATGAAAATGTCAGGACCACATTCACACTTACGTTTGGTGGCAACTGCTGGAGTCCCATTTAGTTTGCTTGCCGCAGCTATCGAATTTTTACGCGAATTACTCGCAAACCGCGCAGACCAGACGACAGACAGATGCCTAGACAGTTATGTCGACCAGAACGCTCCACACAAACAACAACAACGCCCTAATAAACGGTTTAGAGAAGATGCACAGACAGACGCACATTCGTTGGCAAGGGCAATAAGTGTCACATTAACGGCAAATTTAAACGCGTTCGCCTTTCTTTCAAGTGGTGTTTCTTCAATAGCGACCCCTGCAAGTGACCAGATGCATAATTGTTTCTCATAAATCGATTTCACAGGCGTTAAATAGAACTTTTTAAATCCGCTTCGGAAAAATTGTCCGACTTAAGTATCTTAATTATACCTCGAACAGAGTATATGGTATTAAGTTTGAAAAAGGAAATGTCGGAGATCATATAACGCTTGTATTGGGCAGTCGAAAAAGTCTTTTCGTCTTTCTAATCAAAGTTCATATGAACCAAATATTTACCACTTTGGTCGACCACTTTTATTCCATCAGTGGACGATTCCTTTCCAATCGCAACAAACATTCAGCATAACCTTTCGAGGTGTCAATCTGTACGTCTGTACACTTTCGAACCAGTCCCTCAGTTTAAGAGATGTCCTTTTGTCACCAAGAAGCTGCTTATGATATCGAATCACTATAGCATAAAGCTGTCATACAAACCGAACGATTTGATTCAAGTGCTTATATGGAAAAATTATTTGAAAATATATCTTCACGAAATTTGTCTTGGGGTATTGTTCAAGGCAACGGTGCAACCAGTGAAGAATTTATTCTGATCGAAACCCTATAGCATATAGGTAGCTGTCATACAAGCTCACCGATCAAAATCAAGTAAACTCAATCCTGTAAAACATATTTCGTATTTGTAAAGGGTATTTTGGCTTCAGTTCAACCGAAGTTAACGTTCTTTCGTGCATCAAAATACAAAGGCGTCGCAGTACAATGTCAAATTGTCTCTCTTTACCCAAAAGCCTCGCGATTTTAATTTCAACTAAAGCTTCTTGTTTCCGCATCGATACATCAAAAGCCAAATTACATTCGCCATTTCTATTTCTGCGACAATAATAGTACCGTCTGACTAGTTTTGGCCGCCAAACAGACATTAATGACTTTACTACTCCTTTCTCTGAGGGAATTGGAAGCACGAAGTGTAAGCGAAAGGAGCGCTTTTATTTGCAATTATCAGAATACTTTATGCACTATGTTTGGGCGACAGCCAACATGTACACACATAGAAGCAATAAAATTTTATTTTTGAGCAAAATAAAGAGTCGAATTTAAAATAAGTGATTTTTTTTATATTGTTGATGTTATTGTTTTACCTGCGTCCTCTATAGTTGAATAGTGTAACTTATTAAAAGGGATAAAAGTAAGCAAGTAAGAGTCATTCTCTAAAGCTTTACGCATGCGAATATACTTTCGTGTATTTAAGCTTAAAAAGTCATTTCCAAGTTGTATTGTTAAATATGTAAAGCTTTTTACAGAAGTTATGAAAAAGCTTCGAGCGCAACTTGCTTAGAAAGCTTGCAAAAGTTGCAGAAATACCGAAGCTTATAGCTAGCAATAAAGCTTAATTTAAACAACAATGGAGCTTTTGGTTACTTTAAATTCTTGCGTGAGAGACTTTCTGTAGGTAATTTGGAGAGTGTTACAATGTATGTACTTATATAACTTATAAATTCTACAGAGCATTCATGTCCTTGCTTCAAGCTTTCATTGAGGTATATCCTATATAAATAAACACATAGCATCCATCAGCAGGGTCAGAATCCGCCAAAATATAAAAAAGCTGTCAGCAAATAAGTTCCGTTTCACTTTCTTTTTCTTCGAACAATAAAATATCCCTTAATACTGTTTACAAGTTTCCTTCGAGCAGAATCCAAACAATCTTCCTGACATCTACATGTCATCGGTCAAATAACTTAAGCCTTTCAGGTATTTTATAGGACAGCTAACAGGCTGTTAGAGGCAGGCACTCGTATATTCACAGCTTACAGTGGTTTTAAAACTATTAAACTCTTTAAGGTTTCTGTTCATGCAGAGCATTCGAAATCCGAACTTGATGAAATGTTATTGACATAACTCAGAACATATTTTTATTCTTCTAGGACCACCATCGGTTCATGTGCTGTCGATCATAAGAGACCCAGTGAGCTATTTGCCTTTAGTAAGGCTAGTCTCTTCCTAGTTTTAGGTATTCTAACTGGCCATTGTCCTATCGGCGATGGATGAAGACGAGATGGAAGCACTTCCTTCTAGATTCTTTGTCGGTTGCAAGGTCAAGCCTTAAATACTTGGGAGCGCACACGATCAGGTGTCCCAAAGAGCTGGTGTACGCCTAAGCAAATTTTTATTGGCTATAAGGCGCTTTGCAGACAAGTAAGGTCGAAAGAGTTTTGTTTTTATGGCAATACAACAACCTGCATTCAGTAGTCCAAGTGCGATCACCGGATCCGCCAACGAATTTAATCTAACTTCTGCTTGCCTCTCTAGACTAATTGATTAAACTGAATGTAACCATGATTGCCAGTTACTATTCATTTGTGATCGGCGATCAGTCGGTGATCAGTTCTACATTCGACGAAAATTTCTTTGCAGCGAGCAATAGGAATACGATGGATGCGGAATTCGATATTCATGGATATTTGCCATCGGTTTCAATGACTTGTGACACGGTGCATTACCTTGTTGAAACACCACTTCATTTTTCTTCCAATGTGATCGTTTTCAACGATTTCGTCCTTCAAACGGTCCAATAACGTAATAAAATGGCATCTGTTGATGGTCCTTTCTTTTCAACGTAGTCTGTAAAAGTTATTACATACGCATCATAACATACAGGTCCCATACATAACTCTAGTTAAGTCTACTGTTGCGTTCTTCCGCGCCTTGGACCGTGTTCAATAGGGTGCAATCCACTTTGGACTTCGGAGGAAATGTTTTGGAGCCATGTTTTATACATTGAATTGTTTGAACATATCCAAATTCTTCTCCGAATCATCAGCTCGTCTTGCTGCACAGCATCCACTTTGCATAGAGCTTTCTCATATCCAAATATTCGTGAATGGTATGATATACACCTTCAGTTGAGATCTTTAGAGTCTCGAAAAATTTGACTTTACGATTATTTAAAATTATTTTGTGTTTTTTTTATGATATTTTCGTCGGTAACAACATCAAAAGTAATATTTAATCAACACTGAAAATTCCTTTTTACCCGTTTATATGACAATAACAAAAGTGGCTTCACTCAAAATAATGTAATTCACAAACTCATAATCCAACGGCTGTTACATTTATACACGCACCCCTTAAAGGTTAGGGCTAACTAAAACTCATATAAATTTTATTACTATAGCGTCCTTTATGTATCCGGCCGAGGACTTATCAATTGTCCTGTCATACGAGTATATATAATTTTAAACAGTCGTTGGCATCATCATGTTGCCATACTAAGCAACGTATTCACTCTATGTTGCTTGAAGACGTTCATTTCCCCGCATAAAATACAAAATTCATTCCGAACTGCGCATGTCACAAAATTACAGGCTGGGGAATAAGAAACGAGTTGCATTTCCACAAAATTTCCCTCACATACATATTAGACAGCTACGGTTGGCCGTAGTAAGCGCTTGGCTAGGCGTAGCACGTAGCACTTGGGAAATGTCGCTACAAATGCATGCATCTTCGAGGAAATGCGAGTTTTACAAATTTTATATTTCAACTGCTTACAACTGAATCTAGGAACCTCAGCGGCGTTTCTGTCTGAATTAATTGTGGTAGAGCCTAGTAAGAATAAGTAAAAGGGTTAAAGAAGAGGTGTTTGCAGAAAGTTTAGACAGACTTCGCAGCAAAATAAAATTATGAATTTTTTGCTGGATGCCGAATTCTGAAAGCCTAATTACACTGCTCTATTTTTTTCATTAATATATCATAAATACTTCTAATAAAGAGCGGGATTTACTTCTCATACGTGAGGAAAAGTACACACACTTTTGTTGAATCATAAATTTTTCTTCACAAATCGACTCTCATTTCCAGAGCTTAAATTTTTAGTAAACAAACACGAGCTTTCATATGAATTAAAGAGCACTTTTGGCTCAACCGTTGTTTGCTAATAGAGTTCATTAACCTCTTTTTAATCCAATTAGAATGCATCAACTTGACTTGAATGCAGTGTGTTGTGTCTTCTGCAATATTTAAATGTGCGTGCGCTCGTTTGTTGATCTTGGCACCCACTCATAATTCCAGCTTGCGTAAATATTTTCGTAAATATTCAAAAATGCAATCCGATCCAGCATTTAAGCACAAAATCCAGCTATGCATACCAACTAAGTATATATGCATGTAGTTGTGTGTGTGCGTGCTGCGACTGCGAGTAAACAAAATATTTGCAATGGAGCTATTCAGTCAACAAGGTGAAATCCTATTTTGTATTATGCTCCGACCTAAAGACAATTGCGTCCATCAACTGTCAGCCGGCTTGCCATTTGACATCAGTTGCACCTTTCATGCCATTCAGGCGTTCAAATGCCATTTGGCAGTTTAGCAGCACAAACAAGTATATCCCCGTTGGCAGCCAGGCATCCGAAGAACTCGGCAGCTAATGAAATGTCTCCTTAGTCGTAAGGCTTGACTTAACAGCTCTGCGACCAAGCGAACACACACATACTAGCGTACATATGTATGTTTATATTTGATATACGACTTATACATAACTGCAACTGTGTGTGTAATGTCTGTGCAAATTGCCAACGAACAGAATTCAAGACATAAAACAAAAGCATGTCCGCACAAAAAAGAGAAGAAAGAAGAGGAAGCAATGACAAAAACAGCATAAATCCATTCACAAGGTGTTAAGAAGACTGAGCAATATTCTTATCACAAGTTGGCATTTGGATTGAGTTTTCGTGCTGCAACAAGAACAACTATCCAGCGACAGCTTACTGCCGCATGTATGTTTGCGTGACAGGGTGAAAAGATTCCTAGTTTAGATGACGGCACTTTTGTTCTCCATTTAACATAATCGCCGTTCGCAGGCAAGCGTTGCCACAAATCATTTGAATATTTAATTAAGGTGGTTGTTGTTGCTGTTGTGGAGGTATTCACAGCATGTGCGGTAGTTATTTCAAATAATGAGCTATTCACACAGTGGCACACAAACTGTGTGCTAAATGCTTGATATTCCTAACTATGATTGCTGTTTGGAAGGTACTGGTGGTGGTGCCGGTGGATAAAGGCGCAAGGTATATGGCCGCGAAAGCCCCTGGGTTCTCTGGAATGCTCAGGTCAGTCAGACTAGCTTTGGCCGTCGTTTCTCTGCTCATATAGTACCTTCGAAGGAGGCATGGAAAGGAAGGGCTCACTGAAGAAAAGAGGGGTGAGCTGTTTTAAGAATGAATCAAAGCCTGCAGGAAGAGTTGGTAGAGAAGTATACAGCCGGAAGCTTTCCATCAGCTCTAGTTTTAGGCTTCCTTCTGAATGCCTTTTCCTTCTGAGATGGGACTATCCACTCCGATAGTGGGGCCACGATATTAACCTTGAGCTCGCTGACTGTGCAATCAAGATTAGTGAAGGAATATCGAGATTCATTATATCCAGCATTGAGTTACTTTATGATTAAACTGGTTTGGCTGTCTACCCACAGCGGTATTCCAGGAAACTGTAAGGTTGCTGAGCTTCCTAGGACAGGTACTTCAGTCTCAATAACTGCGGAGTAGGAGGTTCATTGGCTTCTTGTGGTTTACTAATGGACTGTTTGGTCTCAGACCATCTCAGCAAGTTTTGGTCAACTGCCAGCAGCTGTGCAGCCAAAAGGCCCCTTTGATTCGTGGTACATCGAAAGAGGTCTAGAGAGCCCTTCGATTTCAACATGGTTCACCATTAAAATTTAACATCTTACCGGATGCCTGGTACACCAGATATTTCGAAGAAGATGAGACACAATCACCTCAACCCTTGCTCCTTGAGTGTACCGATTTTCCAAGATTAAGGCAAAAGCATCTCAGTTTTCATACAGGGTTTGTTCGGAAAGTAATAGGACTTTCAAAGAAGGCTCCATCTGCGTCGATGCAGCGCTGACAGCACGATTTCCAAACATTGCAGGAGTCAGGCATTCTCTGGAATGACCTTGAGAGCCGAGGTGCATGCTGCTTGGATCTCCTCTGTTGTGTTAAAATGCTTGCCTTTCTTAGATCTATGCTACTCTGCATTTTCGCCTTGCACCACTCGCAGAAACTCGTCGCGCGAAAATGTTTGTCCTGACTCTCCAGGTGCCCGGAGACAACTGACAAGCCGCTCGTACGTTAGCTATGAACGCCCTCTACCGAATCCAGTCAGTGCACACACTTCGAAGTACAGTCGCGGCGGAACAAAATCAGTCCTATTTCTTTCCGGACGAACAAAGGCCTCAATATACAGTCTAAATGTGAACCCTCTGCCATGTTGTGGAATCAGACGTCTAATCTAACCATCCAACCCAACCTAACCATCTAACCTCTCAAATATTTACAAATTTTGGAAAAAAAAAGATATGAAAAGTACAAAGGGTACCCCTGTGATCGCTGCACAACTCGGTGCACGGAAAATCGTAATTTACACAATTGGAATCACATAAAGATATTAACTGGCAAATTCTATTGCGTCGCGTGAACGTGTTAATATGAATCAGCAGCTGCAGTTTGTATAGGAAAAACGCGTAAAATTTATCGCATTCGCACAGAAAAATATTTGCTATTTTTAAGGAAGTGAGAAATGCCTTTTTTATTTTCCGCTTTATTGCTTTCGCAGTTTTTTCGCCAACCGCTGCCTTTATTAGCCTTTTTCTACCCACAATGCTAACGGTACAAATAACTAACCCTCTATGCCACCAACTCACTATGCGCTTACAGATAAAATTTCCTTTGCTGCCTTCCGTTACTGCCGCCACACAAACAAACACATGAGCGAATGTGGCGAATGCGCGCCGATATGTGAATACCTGTTTTTGTGTTTGGCGGTGCCACGTTTTCGTTTCATTGAATTTCAAATGTGCAACGTCAATAGATGCTGCACCATGCAACCTTGGCTGTGGCTAAGAACACGCGCGCCTGTGTGTGTATGTTGTATGAATGGTTGTGCGTTATAGCTTCCCAATCATGGCTGCCGCATGCGGTTGCCAAAGGCAGCGGTGAGCGCGAACGATCGGACTGTGTGAGCTCTGAAAATCGCATAACAAAGTTGGATGCTGCCACACACAAGTTAGCGCAGTTATACGTTTCGTGCCACATTGCGGCGATATATCGAATCGAAATCGAAAATTCGCTTCGATTTGTTGTGGAAAGGAATTTGATTTCTCTCCGCTTTTTTGCTCACCACCCTATTTTTCTCTCGTTTGTATGTGTGTGTGTGTTTTAATGCGTGATTGTATAGTTTCGGTGGGTGCAGTTGCAACAAAGCATGGAAAAAATTACAATGAAATTGAAGTCGGCTATAAAAATCGTTTGGCCTACCGGCTGTGGTTTCCAATGGAAACCGGACCAAAAAAGGCGAACTAAAATTTCACAGCGGAAAAAGCCAAATCAAATATCTATCTGCGGTTATTGCCGGGGGCAATGCATTTGCCACATAACTTTAAACGCACATTTGAGGCCAGAAAAAATATTTGGACAAAGGTCTGCTTTTGATGGGAAATTCAGAAACAAAGCGGTTAGAATATGATGCTTTAGAATATTTTAGACCTAATTGTCAGAAAAAATTACTTGACTACGCCGACAGTTTCAAGAAAGAGTAGAACGAATACTAACCATTACAACGGTTACTAAACATTTCATGCACAGCAAAACACAGCTACAAAGCACTTAACGCCATTTTACACATAGCACCCGTGGACCGTGGACCGGCAGGTGCATTGCCGCGAAGATCGCTCTAAGGCTCCAGAAAACTGGGTGTAGGTAGGGGTCCAAACAAAGGCAGGCGTGTCCTCTTTTTATGTGCCCACATACGGACGAAGTTTGTGTGGATGGCACAGAGGTACAGTGAGCTTTTTCATGGATGAAGCTTGGAGTCGTGGTAAGAAACTCTCCGTCAATCTTAGCTTTAGGCTATTGGTGTATTTCAGTTAGAAACTGTTAGCTCAACACTAGTCAAAGAGAGTATTTCCTCGCTAAAAATAGCATCAAGCTACTTCATCATCACACTCATTTGGGTACCTGGTCGCTGACACCTGCAAAATCTGGTAATAGAATGTATTTAAATATCCCGAAAGCAGTTTGTATAGTAATTTTCACAGGCCTGTGAAACAAAGCGTAAAGAGAGACAAAAGTTTCGTTGGATTTTTTGGACATATTTTTTTTATAATACTTTCCTAACATTTAATTTAAAATTTAATGCAAATAATCAAATACAGTTTTCCCTTAAAGCAGACACGAGATCACACCAGCCCAACTTATACTCACGTATGATTGCAAGTGCCACAGCTTTAACGTACAGCGTTCTGCCGCATATTTAGGTCTCCGATGTGCCTTTGACGCCCACGCCAACAGTGCAAAGATCAGCAGTTCTTTTGCTGCCACCGACACTTCTGTGGCCGTCACCATCTTCGTCGACAGCGCAATAATCTTGGGCATGCTCTTGTATACCTTTCATCAAGCACTGCATATTGCCGAAATTGCAGCGCTCTCGTGCTTTGAGAGCACCACAAAATCCTGCCAAAATGTGAAAAAGCGGCGAGCACCTGTCACCTGCGGCCAACATGCGGTGGCCCAATGAAGCGTGGTAAGACGTTACATGGCACGGTTAGCTGGCGGAAAATGGGAACACAGAAGGAGCGGAAGTGAAGCTTCTTTGTCTCGGTACATAGCCTGCCTTTGAACCGAATGTACTCGTCAATGCAGTTATGTGGCGTTTAGTAAATGAATATGCCCATATGGAGCCGTGCATAAAACGCAAAGAGGAAAAATTAAATGTCTCTGATTAAAACTTTGCTCTGCTTAATTTAAAACTCTCTACTTCGTGCACTAAAAGCGGCTACTAATCACGGATTGTAAAGCTCTTAATTAAATTTTCCAAATGTTATGCGGGTTGTTATGAATTTTCGGGCATTCATGCATACAGATATATCAAAAGTCGCAATTGCCTTTTTCTCAAACTTTTATGGCCATTAGTAGTTATTGCATACACACACACATTCGATAATATAAGCTGCAGAGGAGTCCGTTAGTGAAAACTAGTCAAGAATTAGTGCCAACCATCACTCTACCTGCCTTTGGAAATCGTCTCAAACTTTACTTCTTGCTCTGAATATACTATACACCCGTAATAATATATCTAAGTTCGAGTGGCGCTTTCACTCAATTCGGCATTAACTCCTTTGACAACTGTCTTTTGCGCTTTCAGCTGCGATTGAATAAACTCAGAGGACGAAAGTTTTCTCATCTTCGTCAGCTCGTCACTACTAAGTTTTAGTATCACGCGTAACTTTAAATTACATACTGGCTTTTATGCCGATTGAAGTGTACGATAACTTTCGAAGCCATTCTCAGCAGTGATGGATACTAACAATTGGACAGCACCAAAAGTTCTCAAATTTAATTAATAAACGGACTCCACTGTATTTCATTTTTAAAAGGAGAGACTTCTAAATGCTGTAAGCGTCTCTTTCTTAAAATGATTTCTATGATATTTTTATGCCCGACAATATCGTATATGTATATTGAATATGTATTGATATATTGTACAAATGTGTTAAATTTATGTTAGTACTTACTTCCTAGTACTTTGGATGAAACACTCCAACTTAGGTACCTAACCTGTGTAGAAAAACCCATCAATCAAATGGGGTTCAACGCTAGGGTAACAGTAACGGTAACTGCATTAGCGGCAGCAACAAAAAACTGTCACTCACAGTTCAACGAAGCAGACATCCCAGCCGCGCTAACAGACAGTAATGGAAAGAGCGAGCGAAATACAGCAATGTCAATGTGTATTGCAAGCATTTTTCAAAAGTATTAGTAAAAGCTTTTAGAAAACAGCTTTCAAAAACAAAAACAAAATAATAGCAAAGTGTTCAGCTAGCAATCAATTCGAAAATAAGTGGAAGGTAGCTACAGGAGATGTCATTTCAAATATGAGACGAGAGATTGCGCGATTTTATCACTTAACTCAAAGTCGTGCGTAATTAAATATACATGAGATATATTTCGTAAGTCGTTGCCTTGTACCAAAATTTTGACTTACGGAAGTGAGATA
Organism: Bactrocera zonata; assembly: GCA_037783105.1. Classification (NCBI taxonomy): domain Eukaryota; kingdom Metazoa; phylum Arthropoda; class Insecta; order Diptera; family Tephritidae; genus Bactrocera; species Bactrocera zonata. The sequence goes on from JBAWJQ010003935.1 coordinate 123,804, forward strand.
CAAGAGCTTGCGCTGAAGACAGATTCAATGGCAGACCAAGACGACTACATTTTATTGCATCGACTTGAGACTATGATTCTTCCTTTTCTGTGCCAGCATCGATACGGCTTACGCGGTTATAGCCGAGTTAACAACAACGCGCCAGTCGTTTCCTCTTTTCGCCATTTGGCGCCAACTCGAGATACCAAGTGCAGCTAGGTTCTTCTCCACCTGATCTCTGCCTCGTCATCTACTTCCACCCGCTGAATCGAAAATCTACAAAGTTGGAGTGTTCTCTTCACATATTTGTCATTGCCAATCTACAAAGTTTTTCCGCAAAGCTTTTCTCTCGAACACTTGTAAGATGCACCATACAGCAGGACGAGAATGATGAGGGACTTGTAGAGTCTGGTCTTTGTTCGTCTGAAGAGGACTTAACTTATCAAAGTAGAACCTGTCGGCAAGAGTGATTCTGTGCTGGATTTCAAAGCAGAGACTTTGATTACATATGTAAAGCAGAAGCGGAGAACGAATATCGTGCGGAAAATGTGGAAACCTTCCTCTAGGTTAGCTAACATAAAGGATGAGGTAATTTGAAAAAACATTTGTTTCAAAATAAAGTACCGTTATGTCGGAATGTTTCATTTATAATTTCACAAAACTTCGTCGGAGCAAATAAAAGTCCCCTCCAACCTCCTTGAACTCACACACTGTGCGGATGCAATGAGTGCACAAAACCCTGCTACACTTTTATTAATATTGTCAGTGCAGAAGCGCAGCTAAGTGTTCTTTCCGCCACTTTTCATTTATGCCACTGAGGGAGTAGTTTTTTCTATATTTTTTTTTTATTTTGTTCAGCGCCAAAAGTGGGGTTTGTAATGGTGCAGTGCTCAGAAGGTCACACTCAGGTAATCTATGGGCAGAAAAGTAAACGTGGGTCAGTGCTAGCATTTCGTTTGCGGCGAAAGGCCTCTTAACACATTTTCGTGCGTGTATTTTGTAAGCAAATGCGGTGGCGCCGCAAGGTGAGCTAAAGGAACAACACGAAAAGCCAATAACTGCGGCATTTGCCCTGACCTACTGACTCCGCTGACAAAGCACAGCCTTCCGCCGTTGCGTAGCTGGCCAAGCGGTTGTGTGTGTTTGTTAAAGCCACGAACAATATATATATTTTTTATATTTTCATTTTAATTCCTTTTTGTATGTTGTGGTGATCAACCGGCGTTGCCATCTAAAAGACGCTTTTTTACTGTGAGTCTACCTTTACCCATCGAATCGGGCCCCCAAATGTAGACCAGCTAATAAATATAGACAGATGAAAGTACCAATTTAAATAACAACAACAACAATAGGGTTGAGAATTAAGTGGATAGAGCAATAAAAAGCGAAAACACACGGCGTAAAAAGTGTGAAAATCACAGCGCTCCTGAAGAGCTCTGCAAATGCTCGCGAGGCGCTGACCACAACTCGCACCTCACCGCCAGACACCTACTGTTGAGCGCTGCAAGTATTTTAAATTTGTCTTGTTAAAGTGCAACACAATTTCTGCCACTGCCAAAGCGCAACAGCCGACTAGATAGTTGGGTCGGCCGCCGCTTTTGACTTTGCTACGAAATTATAGTGTCTATGTGCCTGCGCTTTTTTAAGCTGCGGGAAATTTACATTTTGCATTCGCAACTTCTCAAGTATTTTAACTTTTCGGAGCAGTTTGCAGGAAGTTATTTAAAATGTCGCTCTCTACGGTAAAATACTAGGGTGGTACAAAATGCGCCATAAGCTGGCTGCAGTTTGACAAGCAGCGCATTATAGATATTGCCAATTTCTTCGGCCAGGAGAGAGGAACTTATAGTCTGATGGTTTTCATTCTTCTTCTATACTGGCATAGTCGCCGCTTACTCGATTTATCCGAGTTAACAACAGCGTGCCAGTCGTATCTTCTTTTCGCCACGTGAATATAATTGGAAATTCCAGGCGGATCCAGGTCCTTCTCCACCTGGTCCTTCAAACGGAGTGGAGGTCTTCCTCTTTCTTTGCTCTCAAGGCAGGGTATTGCGTCGAATGCTTTCAGAGCTGGAGTATTTTCGTTCCATCGAATGCGATATTCGCCGTGGCCAACGCGCAAAGGACCATAAATCTTCCACAGAATCTTTCTCTAGAAAACTCGTAAGCTCGACTCATCAGATGTCATCGTCCATGCCTCTGCACCATATAGCAGGACGGGAATAGTGAATGACTTGTAGAGTTTGGTCTTTCTGGTTCTTGTTTTTTCTCTGAACAACCCTAATAATCCGAAAGTCTCGTAACAAAAGGCGTTTATTTTAAGTGTTGAAATCGCTAATTGCAATTTTACGGGCAAGTGTTGAATCATTTGCATTTGCTATCTCGAAAGTAGACGCTAAATTTATCCTCCTCCACTTTGAAGAGCTTTATGTTGGAACACTTTTATTTTGAATATAAACAGATAACAGATATTGGCTTTATATTATATTAGCATATATTGGCTTGAATTAAGTGGACTTACAAAGCCAGGTGAGAAAGCAGAGACGGAAGCAGAGCCAACTGAAGAGTTGAGAATCGAATACAATTATTATTGGCTAGTCGAAAAAGTATTTTCGTATTTCTAATCAAACTTTAACTTATTTTTTTTTTATAATGAACTTTAATGACCCAAATATGTACCATTTTGGTCGACCACTTTTTGCCATTTTTCCGGTAGTAACACTATTTCATCAGTTTAAAATTCTTCGGGTTTCTCAGCGAAAAACTGCGACAAGTAATTTTCACAGGCTTCTCTTGAAGCAATCTTTCCTCCGTTAAGGGAATTCTGCATTGACCGAAACAAATGGTAGTCCGATGGTGCAAGGTCAGGGCTATATGGTAGATGCATCAAAACATCCCAGCCAAGCCCTCCCAGTTTTTGCCGAGTCATCAAAAATGTGTGTAGTCTAGTGTTGTTCTGATAGAAGATGAAGCCCTTTCTCTTGATCAGTTCTGGCCGTTCTTTTTCGATTCCTTGCTTCAATCTCATCAGTTGTTGACAATAAAATGTATAATCAATCGATCGATCAGGCTGAAGCAGCTCATAGTGGATAATTCCTTTTCAATCCCACCAAACACTCAGCATAACCTTTTGAGGCGTCAATCCTGGCTTTGCCATTATTGTCGCCTTTCATCCACTTTTTATCTCCTGTTAGCATTCGCTTCAGAAATAGTTCGATTTCATTTCGTTTCAGCAAAGAATCGCAGATGTTAATTCGGTCCATTAAATTTTTCACAGACAATTCGTTTGGTAACCTCGAGCTTTTTTTGTAGCCAGCCTTTTTTAAATGGTTCAAAACAGTTTTATGATGAATCTTAAGTTCTTTAGCGATGTCATGGTTGCTTATGTGACAGTCCTGGTCAATCTTTTCCATAATTTCATCGACTTTTTCGACGTCAGGTCGACCAGAGTGACGAAAATACTTTTCGACTACCCAATATTATGATTTTCAGAGCACTCTTTTACATTTCAAGTTTCCGTGCTTTGGTTTCATCCTTGTGGACGGTGTAGATGTGGTGAGGCCGTGTCAACCATAGCGACCAACCGTTTTTGAAGCAAACTTTTCGCCTTTATTACCCTTCCCTTACATTACCAACAATGAATAGCAGACTTTGGTCTTGAGTTTTTATTGCAGGTACGATATTTGCGACGCCTCCAAAGAATTCCCAACTCAGTCTGCGTTAATCTTCCAAAAAGTCACTAATTAACAGGCAACCAAGTTTCTTCGTTGCAACTACTGAAAGCGGGCTAAGCAGTAACGGTATATGTATTGCCACGCTACGTTGGCTGGCGCTAGTTCTCCCGTGACGCCATGGTAAACCAAAAATCTGCTTGCCACAGGACGTGCTCCCATTTATCATTGCGATGCAGTACACGCATAGACGAGTAACTGTATACAAGTGCAGCAAGCGAATATAAGCTCGACATGACCAAGGCTTAACTCAAAGCCTGGCTGTCGAAATTTTCAAAATGAGCTCGCAAATGTGAGTGTGTGAATGGGTGAGTGCAACAACGCATAGCGGCCGCCTCGCATTAAGGCCACAACGCATTGACCACCCAGTGGTGGCGCGACTCAACCTAAATAGCGTTGCTTGTACGGAACGAGGCGTGTGGTCGCGTGACGGTGTTAATTCCATGCGCGCCTTCATTCGCATATTTGTTGTTGCTTTAGTGTTTCATGGCGGCGTTCCTCGTTGTCATTTATGCGCGCTGACTTGTAAAATGCGCTCCGATTGAGCGTGTTGCGTCGACGCTTTGTCTTTGTTGTCCTTTGGTTGCTAAGCAAAAGTAGCGCCACATGTACATAAACACACTCACTCGGCAATGTGTTGGTGATGCGCGCATTGTGTCGCCCAGTGTTGGCTGTATGGTGGTCATTTGTTCAAATTCAAATTCATTACTGTAAACATGTATGTATGTGTGTGACGCGAGTCTACAGGCTGAAAAGACTGGATGGCGGAGCGCGCGTGTTCTTTGACTTGTTGACTCGCATTTGGCGACTTATTTGCGTAAATTTGAATACGGCGGACTAAGCCAGTCGCCCTTTGGCAAGCCAGCACTGCGAATTCGGAGGCCACCGAACTTACTGCCGCGCGCTCTCGTCCCTAAAATAAACAAGGCGCGTTGTTGGCATGGCTGGTTGAAGCGCTGCATGCATTTGCAATGCAGATGACGTCATGAATCGCACAATTAGGTTGCTAATTTGAGTTGAACTCCATCAAATGAGTGGTGTTGGAAATTTAGCGAGAGCTTAAAGTGCTTTTGCCGCCCCGCTTTTGGGTATAATGCAAATATTCAAACATTCCCAAATTACATATGTACATATATGTAGTGGACCGATAATAGTCATTGGCATTTATTGCTAATTGATAAACAAAATTCTGCACACAAAAAATTTGAATCGTGAAACACAAAACCAAAATTTTAGAGAATGTTTAATTTGACTGAAAATAAATATATCTATTTCGTTTTCTCGAAACCCGAAATCTTCACAGTAATACGGCGCAATTACTCTCTTTTTACCCCACCCATACATTGAGAAAAAGTAACCCATGCTTTTGTTACCGCTCTTTGTATCCTTTCCTTTTTGTCGGCATCCGTCTCATTAGCCAGTGCATTGTACAGTTAATAATTCAGATGCTGGCGCTTCCTAGGAAAATGTGAGAAAGAAAATATGGGCAACACACAATAGCTGCGCGAGCTTCAAGCGTATAAATGCTAACAACTTTTTCTTCGGAAATCAAGGCGAAATTATGACGACCGGATTCTGATAGGAGTTGCCTCAAAAGAAAATAGCATACATACCGTTGTTGGTCCATTCCGTTCCATTATCGTCATATCTGATCTGCAGAAATAGCTACAATTACGAAATGACTTTCATTCCATTCTTTAACTGAATGGTTCTCTTTTGTACAGGTGGTAGAGTGGTCTGCTTTTACTTCAACTGAAACAAGTACATGCCGTTCCTCAACAAATGCTCATTATTGTTCTTGTTATTTCAAAAATAAAAAGGAACAAGTAAGGAAGAGCAAAGTTCTGATGTAACAGAACATTTCATACTCTTGCAACTTGCAACGAATTACAGCCAGGAAAGTACCTTCAGGTACGTATGACCTCTTAGTTATATGGGTCCAGTTTTCACCCGATTTTATTCATTCTAAGCACAAATATACACCATTATAAGAAAAATACGCTCTCTTAATTTTATTAACATAACTCACACATAGACCGATATATGTGGTATAAAGTCACTCGGAAGTTCGAAAAACTTTATATGGGAGCTAAGGGAAGTTTGACCCGATTGAACCCATTTATAACACACAGACCGACAGGAAACAATGTTCTACAAATTTCAATTATGTATCTCATAAATTAACCGACTTTTGCGGTAAAAGTCAACTATAGGCAGTGGGAGCCTCACATTCGGCAGCTAGGGGCTTAAACAGTTTTAGTTCGATTTGAGCCATTTTTGGTCATAAGGTTACATACCTCAAGGGTACTTTTTGTGTAAATTTTTATCTCGTTATATTATTTGCTTCTTGATTAGTATACCAGAAAGTTAAAGTATCGAAAGAAATTTAAAATTGTGTTATATGGGAAGTGGACGTAGTTGTGGTTCGATCTCTCTCGTTTTCACACTGCAACAAAGAAATGTCAGACGAATGTTATGTACCGAGTTTGGTTGACATCTGTCGAGAATTATGAGATATGTAATCTCACCTAAAGGAGGCCGGTGCGACGACCAATCTTGTCCAATCTTGACACCGGCACCTTCAAAGCCCTCTCATACCATCTTGGGGGTAAAGTTTACTGTTTCTAGCGTATTAATTTATTGATTTATCGAGTTCTTAGTAGCTTTCAACAGCATCGTTACATGGGAGTGGGCAGGGTTATCATCCAATTTCATACATTCTCGCACTGTCGGTTAGGATTTCTTATACTATTTGCTCTAGGCGAATTTGGTTGTTGTGGTTTAATGATTTAGGCGATATGTACATTAAAACTATTAGAGGGCGGCCCAATCCCACCTGCCGGACTACGCCCATCTATGAAGACGTCCTCACTTTTTGGCCAAGAAATACTTGTACTAAGTTTCATCAAGCTATCTTCGTTTTAAATCAAGTTATCGCATGCACAGAAGTACAGACAGACGGAAAGACAGATAGTCACTCGGATTTCAACTCGTATCATCGCCCTGATCATTTATATACTTATATATAATATAACACTATATCTAACTTATTTGAGAGTAGCCTAGATATTTTTTTTACTGGGTTGCATACAAAGATACCTATTACTCATCGCATAAATATGCATTTTCATACATTCTTCCACGCAAAACTGTGCTTTTTCACAAATTTATTTGATTTCGCGCATTTGAAATTTGTCTTTGTCAGAATTTTTCGTTTTTTTTAGCTCCCTTTGGCGTTTTATTCTTCTCTCTTGCGTTCTTGGAAAATTTAATAGAGAAATTTGTCCAACGTTGACTCAATAAAACTAAATATTTCGCATGAAATCCGCTTAGGTGGTTTACTATTTTCGCTTTTCGCGCGAAATAGAATTTGTTTGTTGAGTTGAGTGATTTCTCTAAAATAATGTTGCATGCAAATATAGAACTATTTCTGCAAATGAAGCGATAAATGATGTCATTTTGTTTTGTTGAAATATAGCAATTGAAATGATATCTTTAAGTATTTTGGTAGCTTAAGTCATACTATACACTAGGGATTATTAAATGTCGACGCAAGTGTTTACATAAGCTGTCGTTATTTCGAAGGTTTTACTCACATACTATAAGCTTATCGAACTTAAGTGGCACGTTATTGTCACGTTTCTCCTTGATCAGCTGATTACGACATCTGCCTCTACTGACAAAAAACGTTAAGTCCAATAGTTTAATTTAATAATTCCCTACCAGACTGAGTCTCTCCAAATAATAATGGCACTTAGGACACATATAGAACAATATATGTACAAGGTTTGTCCGGAAAGTAATAGGATTGATTTTCTTCCGTCGCGACTGTACTGCGGAGCATGCACGCACCGACTGGATTCGGTAGAGAGCGTTCCTAGCTAACGAACGAGCAGCTGGTCAGTTGTCTCCAAGCACCTGGAGAGTTAGGGCAAACATTTTCGCGCGACGTGTTTCTGTGAGTGGTGCAAGCCGAAAATGCAGCGTTTGTTACAGCAGAGGTACGCGATTAAATTCTGTGTAAAACTCCAGAACTCCTGCGACAGAGACGTTTGATATGATCAAACAGGCTTACACAGATGTTGCTTTAGCAAAAAGTGGTATGTTTCGGTGGCACCAGGCCTTTTTGGAGAGCCGGAAAGAGGTCGCTGATGAAGACCGTGCTGTAATACCTGCGACTTCGACAAATTTTTGACATCAAAGGCATCGTCCACCATGAGATTGTCCCTCCTGGACAAGCCGTCAACGCCAAGTTTTACGTGAAATTTCTCAAGAGACTCAAACGAAGAGCCAATCGGGTCGGACAAAACATCGCAGCCAGCCGATTGTAAGTTAGACAGCTACTTAACCAAGGCCGGCATACCAACGCTTCCGCAGCAGCCATATATCCCCCGGACTTTTTTGTTTCCTAACTTGAAACAGCATGCCCCTCGGCTGCCAAGGCTATTTCGGAGAATGACTTCCGTGAGTTCTGTAACGCTCGTAGCGCTGCATCGACGCAATATGAGCTCTGAAAGTTTTTAAAGAATTGTAACGATTGGTTCTATAAATTTTTTAAAATCGACTCCATTTTATTACTTTCCGGACAAACCCTGTATTATATGTAATTAGATATTTTCCTCGGTTTCCTCTGAAGTAGCCAACTTGTGCAACTGTCTACACACATTAACGCTTGGCATTAAGTAGAAAGAGTGTTTACACTTTAGACTTCTTAAGAACACCAAACATTTCCATTGTTGAATGAGCATTATTTCCCGAAAGTGCACTCAGCTTAAATGTCTAGAAAGCGACCTGATTATAGACGAAGAATATACGAATGTGTTGCTACCTTCCTCAATAAACATAAATATATATACAACGTAAAATGTTGTTTACATCTATCAATAACAATCCCCGGTCTACGAGTATGTCTATAAATTTTAATCTTAACTCCGCATAGTAATACATACATACATATATGAACAAATAATTTCGGCAAGTGGTTGATTTGTTTATATATAAAATGAACTTGACCGCCTGCAAACCAGTCGATTCTTATCAATCTAAATATTTATAACCCAGTATATACTACAACATTTAACTGCTATGTCCCGAGTTAGCATTAATCAATGGAATTATTCAATGGCCGTAACAATCTCGAATACATTTTTGAAGTGGCCTTGCGCGTATTGAATGCTCAAGCGACAATGGCAAGAAACATATTGATAACTGTAAACGGAAACCCAGATAGCTAAAATTAGTGAACACTTGCTGCCGTCTCTACTATTAATAGGCGCTGGATTACTTACAAATTAGGTGTTTATAGTAGATGGGCGCGTCAGTTCATGTTTCAACGCGAGACCTCGAACATTACAATGAGTAAAAGTAGCTGCGAACAGATCGTTTCGATACCCACCACGGAATGGACGGCTTTGCGCGACGTATACCGAAAGGATTGGCCGAAGAATGCGTACAGCTACTATGCGCTCGAAAATTATATACAGTGGTCACGCAAAGACCCCGAACTGTGCAAGCGAGAAGTGCGCATATGGAGTATTGACAATAATTGGCGGGAGCATGGCATTTATATTTTAGAGGTAAACGTTTCAAGTGTGTTCTGAGTGACTTGCAATATTCGTGCTATTTTATTAATAAACGCAGGATAAAATTAATCACGGTCACATGATTCGAGCAGACATCTGTTCCACCGAGCACACAGCACTTTTTCAGCAAGCTTTACGTCGCACGAACTTGAAGTCGTCTACTGAGTTTCTATTTCGTGAGAGAACATGCGCATTCGTGAAGCAGCATCTCGAAGATTTTGGCTACCAAATTAATCCAAAGTCGTGCTTTCCAGCGAAGTTGTATCTGCTGAGTAAAAGCGATTGCCGCAAACTGGAAGTTAGGTAAGTTAAGCAGCTGCGTTTGTCTCGCTCGCCAATGGAATTTGTTTTTAGAACACGCACCGACTTCATTCTTAAACCACTCACGTTGAATGATATTAAAGAAGTTGATGACTACTGGCCTTATAAGTCGGCCGGGTCGCCTTACATTATAAGCAGAAATATCAAGTACAATCTGTCCATGGGCGCCTATCATCCCGAAAGCGGTGAATTGTGCGCTTGGGTAATACAGTAAGTACCCCGTAGCCAATTACATAAAAAAAAAAAAAAATATTTTATTTTTATAATTTTTATTTTTCTGCACACTTGTAGCAGCGAATTGGGCACCTTGGCGCTTTTATATGTCAAAAACATCTACAGACGCCGCGGGCTGGCCGAGGATTTGGTGGTGCGAATTTGTCGCACGTTGGCCGAGCAGGGTTGTGATGCCAGCGCGCATATCGAGGATACAAATGAGGCATCGACTAGGCTCTTTACAAAGTTAGGGTTCCGGCCTATTGAATACAATTATTGGTTCATAAGAGCGGACCACGAAATTGCTTCAAAGGCAAGCGTCGCGCCTGTGACGGGTCTATATGGCCAAACTATGAAGCATGGTTAAGAATTTATATATTATAAACACACATTAGTTTCTAGCTTATCTACTTCAAATACCTTAGCACCTACTTAAGAAGCCCAAATTATAAAGAGTTTTATAAGGCGAGATCAAGTAGGTAGTAAAGAATCAATAAGTACCCAATTATGTTCAAATATACGAGTATAATACTAGAATAGACCTAATAATATATACTATATATCACTGCTGAATACATTTTCGAGCTAAAATATAAGCATTACCTAAAGGTATTTAGATTTTGAAATGGAGAATAGATACTACTCTAATTTTATCCCCCGAAACCTAACGGAATCACAGAAGTGCACTTCTGCCTTTCTTTTTCTTATTTCTTATCTAAGTCTTCAGCAAGTTTTCTTCGTCTAAGCCGCTTATCCTTGCAGCAAAAAGAAATAAAACAGTTTGACGTCGGCCTTCCAAAGCGATGTGCTGGAAGACAAACTCATGTGGGGGCATGCACCTAGGCATACATACACGTTTTCTCCGATCATTTTGTACAACAGTATCAGCACACACACACACTTGCACACATTTGTAGTCACATTAGTCTTCGTTTCCATAACTTTTCTTTGCAAAGGAAACAACTGCAATCGATTTAAATGCGATTGAAACTAAAGTAAGCAACTGAGTATGTAAGTTCATTGATGGCAACAAAGTAGTTTGTAAAAAAGAAGAACAGCAAGAACGAAGCCTAGTTGTTAAGAGTGTTGGCAGTTTGTAGACATTTCAAGTTGCAAACAAGCTTAAAGTAAACTCAATTCTTTTGTTTTGTTGTGATTTTATTTTGAGCGCTCTTCTCAATTTCAGGCAGCCACTTGTTTGTGCTGCACCGCTTCACTTCAGAGATCCGCCTTTAAAAACCAATAGTCATACTCAATAGCTACAAATCCCAGCCGCTTGAAGAGTTTCAACGATGGCGTATTTCCGTCCACTATGTGAGCTGTGGCGTCACTTCCTTGCTTGGCCAACACGTGACACAGGTGGATCACCAAATACTCAGCCAGACCCTGCCGCCGGTAGTTATCTTTCACATACAAAAACCCTATAACGCCCAACTCATTTCTGATTCGGGTAAAAACAGAGAAGTAATAACTATAATTACAGTTATGCAAAGAGATTTTGTTAGGATTACATCAAGACCCAAGCGCACAATTCGCCAGTATCGCGGTGATAAGCGCCAAAGGAGAGGTTGTGCTTGATGTTGCGCTCAAGAATGTCGCCGGTGCCCTTCCTTTTATAGAGCCAAACGCTCTCGACTTCTCCGACGTCTGCCAGTGTCAAAGGCTTAATTATGTAATCCGCACATTCTCTGGAAATCAATGTAAAGTATAATAAACGTGAAATGCCATATAACTGGTTTACCTAAGCTGTAGTTTGAGACTGCTCTCCTTACTCAAGTGATACAACTGCGCTGGATAACATTTGTTCTTCAGTATATACCCTTGCTCTTGCAGAAATTGTGTAACTCTTTTGGCGGTTTTTTCCCGAAAGGTAACCTCGTCACAAGATACTAAGTCCAGTTGACTTAGGGCTGTTTGGAAAAGTTCGGTGTGCTCTTTAGAGTAAGCATCTACTCGAATAATATAGGCGTCGCACGTCTGATCCTGTAAAGAGTTTTGTATTTATAATTAATAAATTCAAATTGACAATAGTTTCACTTTAATTGCTCACGTCCAACATGTAAATGCCATGCTCTCGCCAGTTATTATCAATACTCCAAATGCGTACACCACGTTTGCTTAGTTCAGGCTCTTTGCGTGACCACTGTATATAGTTTTCTAGGACGTTGAAGCTGTATGCATTCTTCGGCCAGTCTTGTCTGTACACATCGCGCAAATCCGCCCACTCTGCGGTGGGTATCAAAACACTTTTTTCTTTGTTGTTCAGGCTCATCGCTCTGTCAGAGATCTAATTCTGCTTGTTCAACCAACGATTCCGTCTTTTGTTATACAAGTTTCAGTTATCACTGTTATCATTTTATCTATCACGCATTAGTATTATGCAATTTATTTACTCTCTCTCATACAGAGTGATGCACTTAAGATTACATTTTCAAAACAAATTCTTACCTGTGTGTATGCACAGGGCTTACGAAAGAGAAAGTTCTATTGGCCATCTTAATTGCTTTTCTGTAGTCGGTTTGTTCAATGCAAGATCGTTTACGAAATACGCTTGAAAAATTTCATAGCAGAGAACGTAGATCAATGAGAAATCGAGTTACTCGAAGAGAGACCACCAAACTAAGGGACTGCACCAAAAAGTCTCAACTGTTTTGAAAGCAATGAAAAAATTTAAACTGTTAATTGCATCGACCGGGAATCGAACCCGGGCCGTCCGCGTGGGAGGCGAACATTCTACCATTGAACCACCGATGCAGATAAAATAAATAATTCTAAAAAATTCTAAAATTTAGTTTACTTAATAAACTTCTTGAAATTTAAAAAAAATAGTCAGGTTAAGAATTTCTCAATGTAAGCTCAAGCTCCAGGAGAATATTACTATCTCTCCAACGATGATACTTACTATGCCTGAAACATTGCTCCGCATTTTTCGCAGTGTAGCATGGCAATTCATAATGAAATAATATTTTATATAAACGCTTTTGAAATAAAAAAAAGTACTTGCTGCATCGGCCGGGAATCGAACCCGGGCCGCCCGCGTGGCAGGCGAGCATTCTACCACTGAACCACCGATGCTTTTAGCAACCCTGTGCACTTAGTAATACAAATAAGTAACTTGTTAACAAGTTACCATAATATAAATTTATTAATATTAACAACCATACAACGCGCTAAAGCTGTTTTCTTTAGTTTTCTCTTTTATTATTATTCAAAAATCTCTTGAAAGACAAAACAATATATCAAAATTTAATAAAATATTGTGAAATAATAACAAAATGAAAATACCATCCATACATATAGTATATGAGTATTTACGTATTATGTTATTGATAAATATAATTTAAAAAAAGTTATTTGCATCGGCCGGGAATCGAACCCGGGCCGCCCGCGTGGCAGGCGAGCATTCTACCACTGAACCACCGATGCTTTTAATCCGATCGTGTCCAATTTCTGATTTCTGACAACATTGCTAGTTACTAGTTACTTAGACTTAAATGTCGATCGATGTCTAAAGCTCTTAATCGCACCAAACGGTATTTAGCGAGAGCAACAGCAACTTAACAGCGTGATAACAGAGAGCAAAGCTAATGAAAGAGGTTTTCTGTTATAAAATTGCAAGCAACATTGTCTCTTGTGTTTGAGAGGCTGTTAAGATTTACTAGCGACTCACTAATTTACACAGACATTAAGCACATAAGAAGAAGAACATGATTATTTGGAAATGAAAAAAACTTTATATATATTTATATATGTATATAATATACTTAATAAATTAATTAATTATACTTAATAAATAATTTGTAAAAATATAGAACTCTTTTTCAGATGGCTTTAGAAAGCTCAATTAGCTGTGTCTTTCATTCGAATCGTGGCACAGATCTTGTCATATTGAACTTAGTTGGATTACAGGTTGAAAAGAGAGAGGCAAAAACGTGAAATTAGAGATCAACATAAGTTGGCCCCATTTTGTTGGGGGATAAAAGGGCGTAACTTCGTTTGAAGATTGGAGCAGCACAAGCATCGGTGGTTCAGTGGTAGAATGCTCGCCTGCCACGCGGGCGGCCCGGGTTCGATTCCCGGCCGATGCAAAATACTTTTTTTTTCCAAGCCAAGTTGTTGCACGAAACGCTTAGTTTGGAAAGTTTCAGATAAGTAACTTTCCAATAAAAATATCAAATATAACCAGTGTAAAGTTATCTACTTAATGCCTTAAATTTTTTATATCCCCTTGGTATATTTCAAAACCAAATTTTGAAAACAACTTTTACTTTTCCCAATCACGAGACATGATTATCTTTGTGTTTGGTTCTTTTCTTACATTTACGTTCAATTAAGACTCTTTAACCCCATAAATTATTACGTTTTGTGTTTAATTGATTTCAGAAATAGAAGAGTGATCGTATTCCAGAGAGAATTTAAAACTGTAAACATGAGCTTTTGGGGGCTTTTGCTGGCATTAATGGCAGGTGATTGTCACTAGGTGGGTTAAGAATACAAAAGCAGGTTAAAACATGGTGTCCACCATTTGGAGAACAATGCCAAGGTTTTGAATTACAAAATTTTTTTGGAAAGGCACAAACTTGTAATCGTAAATGACTGCGTAGACACATAGATGCGACAGTGAGCGTTTGATTACTCAGTATGAGCGCTTAATTAAGATTTGCTCTCTCTCTCTCTATCTGCCTCTCTATCTCTTTGAGAATGAAGTCTCTTTTGTGTATAGAATATGAAAGTACTGGCAACTCTTAACTGGTCTTACTTCAATAATTATGTATTAAAGTAAAGAGATTGACTAGAAATCTTATTTGTAGAGGCTTATTAAGATTATATCAAATAACATTGTAGCACTTAATAGCACATTATTTACTTATTTTATAGTTCATTATTACGTGCTTTTATCTTTAAGATAAGAATAACATATTTCATAATTTCTTGTAAAGCCCTCAACCTGCTTATCACTGTACGCAATCCAATATTCACAAATGAAATCATTAGATTCCTTTTAAGAATACATTTTATTAGACTTAGCAACAACTTATTTGAAAAGCTTCCTCTGAAGCCCTCAGCATGCACTTACTTATGACATTTACTTTATTTCCGGTATAATTGACCAATACACATTATCGATTGCCTTAAAACCCAGTCTTTCAAACATCGAACGTGATGCCACATTTTGGAAAACAACAGGTGCGGTGACTTCGAGTCCTTTGGATGCAATCAATTTGGACATATAACGCACCACCAAACTTCCAAGTCCCAGACGCTTATGAGACTCCATTACCTGCAGCAAACCCAACGAACCAATCGGTAATCTGCAAGTAAATACATTCTTGATTATTCATTTCCCATTCACAATACTTCGCTGGGTTACCACCTCAAACACCAGGCCACCAAGTTATCGGAACTGTCGTAGACACCCACACTGTCTGCGTAAGTTATCATTCTTTCCACGAAAAGCAAAGTGTTGGACGTACGATGCGGCCACACGCTGTTCACCAGCTCGGCATTTTTCGGATCCAACCGCCTAAGAGTGAAACCTTCAGGCACGCTGTAATTTTGTTGAGAGTATAGATACATATTTATACATTATACATATTCAGCTGTGGATATGTGTTTACTCTACTGCAAATTGAGTCGCTTTGTCTTTGTCGATATGATACCAAGCGGTGCCGTCTGCTACAAATTCCTCTTCCTTTGCACCTCTCTCTATGAAGAATTGCTTAACAGTGGGCATTAGACGTTCCGGATAGCCAAATACTAGAAGTGGTTCTTTGTTCTTCAACACTCTAAGCGCAGTCAGTAAACGCTCTTGGTTGTCACTCAGTGTATTCATGAACAAATAGGTTATAGGTTTCTTTTTCTGTAATTAAAAGATTAAAAGAACTAATGAAAGCGTAAACGTACACTGGTGATCGACTTACAATAGCCACATAGGTGCCATCGCTTCGCCAATCTCCATTCAATGAGTATATGTTTATTTCGAGCTCCTCGTTCTGAGTTTTCCAGTCAATCAAGCATTGTATGGTATTGTATGCAGAGGATTGCTGCTTTTGGACCAAGTAAAGGTCTCGCAAATCAATCCACTCAGCTTGTGGAATCTCAACCAATGTGTTTGTCATGCTCTTAGCAGTGCTGCTGAAGCCGTTGTACCGCCGTGTGAAGCCCAAGCAAAACTGTTGCAAAGACCGATTTTTCATTTTGATGTAGCTGCTTGTGAAAATTTTTATAAGAGTCTTGTACTCTCGCGCTAAGTTCATTGAGCTCTTTGAAGAGAATGTTGTTAAACCAGCGATTCGTTCTTTCTTATCTTGATCTTGTATCAGCAGAGGCAACTTTACTGTATAATATGTACAATTATATACTCATACTAATAAACACTCATAAATTTTATATTTTTTAAGTATCCAAGCATTTATTTCTGTTACTAGGGGCTTGAGTATTTATAGGCAAAACAATACGTTATCAATTATAAAATCATATATTTTCGATTGAAATCAAGACCCAATATGTTTCTCCGACATTTTTGAAGCCCAGTATTTCGAGCAGGTGTTACGTCAAGGCTATTTGGTGGATGCATCAAAACTTCCTAGCCAAGCTCTTCCAGTTTTTGCCGAGTCAGCAAAGATGTGTGTGGTCTAGCGTTGTCCTGATGGAAGACGAAGCCCTTTCTGTTGATGAGTTCTGGAAGTTTTTTTTTCGTTTGCTTTCTTCAATCAGTTGTTGATAGTAAATTGTAGAATCAATCATTCGACCAGACTGAAGCAGCTTATAGTGGATGATTCGTTTTGAATACCACGAAACACTCGGAATAATCTTTCGAGGCGTCAATCCTGGTTTTGTTACCCTTTGTTGAGCTTCACCACGCTTGGACCATGATCTTTTTCGCACATTATTGTCGTATTTGATCTAATTTTCATCTCCTGTTACCATTCGCTTCAGAAATGGTTCGAATTCACTTCGTTTCTGCCCGGATCGAAAAACCACCAACCAGATCGATCATGTTGTGATAGACGGAAGACACGTCTCCAGTGTTTTAGATGTGCGTGCGCTCCGAGGTCCTAACATCGACTCGGACCACTATATTGTTGCAGCCAAAATTCGCACCCGCCTCTGTGCAGCAAAAAACGCACGCCAACAAACACAAGGAAGGTTCGACGTCGAGAAGCTGCAATCACAACAGACAGCCGAACGTTTTTCTACTCGGCTTGCACTCCTGCTCTCTGAGAGCACTCGTCAACAACTCGGTATAAGGGAACTGTGGGACGGCATTTCAAACTCCTTACGTACAGCTGCAACCGAAACCATTGGTTTTCGGAAAGCGCAAAAGAACAGCTGGTACGACGAGGAGTGCCGTGCCGCAGCGGAGAGAAAACAGGCTGCCTACCTCGCAACGTTACGATCGACCACAACACGTGCGGGATGGGATAGATACCGAGAGTTGAAGAGGGAAGCAAGACGCATTTGTAGACAGAAAAAGAAAGAGGCCGAAATGCGTGAGTACGAAGAGTTTGATAAGCTGGCCGACAGGGGTAATGCTCGAAAATTCTACGAAAAGATGCGGCGGCTTACAGAAGGTTTTAAGACCGGAGCATTCTCTTGTAGAACCCCCGAAGGTGATCTAGTCACTGATGCCCAAAGCATACTTAAATTATGGAGGGAACACTTCTCCAGCCTGCTGAATGGCAGTGAACACATAACACCAGGAGAAGGCGAACCCGACTCCCCAATCGATGACGATGGAGCAGACGTTCCATTGCCCGACCATGAAGAAGTTCGAATAGCAATTGCCCGCCTGAAAAACAACAAAGCGGCAGGGGCCGATGGATTGCCGGCCGAGCTATTCAAACACGGCGGCGAAGAACTGGTAAGGAGCATGCATCAGCTTCTTTGTAAAATATGGTCGGACGAAAGCATGCCCAACGATTGGAATTTAAGTGTTCTATGCGAAATCCATAAAAAAGGAGACCCCACAATCTGAAATACTCGCCGACTATAATTCGATCCATTAAATTTTTCACAGGCAATTCATGTGGTACCCTAACATTAGCTTCTTTTTGTAGCCAGCCTTTTTTAAAAGCTTCAAAATCATTTGATGATGAATATTAAGTTCTTTAGCGATATCATGGCAGCTTATGTGATGGTCCTGGGCAATATTTTCCATAATTTAATACGGTACTCATTATTTATATTTGTCTATCCAGAGAAAGAATGGAAGTTCCTTTCTTGAGGTCATAATTCTGGAAAATAGGGAATTTGTATTATATGCCTCTGGCTACTTACAAATATTTAATCGACAAATACGTTGTAAATATAGTTAGGTTTGACTACCCACCTAGGCGTAACTTGCTTTTAAAGAGGCTCCTTAAATGAAAATGATGCTACTTATAATATTCTTCGGTCTTTAATTCGTAATTTTATGCAATTTGATACATTTTGTTTCTCTTAAGCGCTTGCAGAGCTTTAAGCACACTTCCAAACTGCAGTTGTTTGTGGTTAATGGGTTTCCCAGCAACAAATAATGACCAGACCGAGAAACAGAATTACAAATCTAAATAAGTACTAGTTGAATGCGCCGAACTCACAAACATAAATACAAAGTAAGGCTTACACCACGACTACGGCTTGTCAGTGGGAAAATGAAATAGCTGAATGCAAGTGCGCCAGAACGCGGCGTCGTCGTTGCAACTACATTTGTGGCAACTAGTTGTGTAAAAGTCGAGAAATCAAAGAAAACAACCCAATAAACGTCTATTGCAAAAGTGCCGAGGGCGAACGCACAAAGAGCAACAGCTGAGGTGGAAATTGTGCAGTGAGGCTAAAGCAGTCCGACGAAGGCAGCAAGGCATGAGCGTGGCGCAAAGAAGTTGCACATGCAAATGAAAACGAGCACATCCGCAGCTGCTGTATTGCCTTTCACTTCCGACGGAAGCCTTTGCCGGAAACGAACTGTGCGACCGGATTTCTTCACAGACATTGTTGTGATTTTCTACTCGCTCTTTACTCATCTTATGTACAGAAGAGGGCTAATTCGGTTGCAGCCTAGACACCGAAGTATGAACTATGTGAATTTTGACGGTAATTGTGGTATTTATGTTGAATCTGGCAGACGCTTGCCGGAGTAACGTAGAACTGAATAATTAGATTTATATATATGTAGACATATATGACCCTGGCAACTGTTTAAATGTGTTTAAATAATTGGATTTGTAATAATAGTATATACAAACTCAAAGGGAAAACTGAATATTCGAAAATGAGCGCTCAATTAAAGTAGTTATAAGTATATTGGGCCACACTATCTGTACAATAATGCAGTAAAAAATATTATTAAATTATTGTTAAATATCACCACCTAAAAAGTTCTATTACAACCGGTGGCAACGCATATTAAGCTGACGTTAAGAATATGTTTCGAATTTTTCAGCAAACGTCCTTTACTGCTGGAGCACCGCGGCGTATACGCAACACACCCACCGAATTTCCTTGAACGAACTTTATCGCAGCATTAGCGTGATACTTTGAGCAGCAAGGCGCCCTAAAGTGACAGCTGCTGCGCTCGCTGAGCTAATGCTGCATGCCACAACTGCACACATGCGGCATAGAGACACGCACGCACGTATATTTATGGGTATAATATGAGCGCTAACTGTGCGGTTGCACTCCTTTTCATGATGGCCATGACGACGCTGATTATGGCGCCGATAATGTTACTAATATTTTTATAGAAATATAAAAACGCGCGCGAATAATGCATCCTACAAGCAAGCAGATGGCTGCAGTGCCGCATACATGCCGCATAAGAGTGTGTGTGGGTGTGTGTGCCGAATGGGTTGCTCGCTCCACTGCGCTCGACACGACAGAAACATTTTGTTGCATCATTCGCATCGTCAACCGTTAATGGCATTGTTGACATCACCATTGTCACCTCAGTAATTTCTTAGTTGTGCCACAGTGTTTGCGCTCAGTGTTTACGCTCCTTTCGGTATTTTTGCAATTTCATGCCAGCGTGCGTTTTTACGTGTCGCCAACCCCTTTGCACCGCGCTTCGCCATCAAGCACAGTCAATTGTTGAAAATATTGTTGATAATGTTGCAAAATAATAGTTTCGCGCAGAAAAAGCTGTAATTAGGTGAAAAACAACAAAGCGTACAATGAGAAACAGACGTCCGTTTATGGTGAATGGGTTCATGAAAATAACAAATAAAAACTTCATGGCCAGCGGATGCAAGAAAGGACGCAAGTACATGCTGAAAAAAGGCATTCCTTCAGTTTTATTTTACTGCTAATCAAGTTTTCATGGCTGCCATCCTTCTGCATAACGACAGAATAACGCATTTTACTGGCTTCTTGGTAGCCAGGAATTATTGATGCCAGCATTGTTTTGTTGTTATTGCACTGTTTTTTTATCGATGTTATCACAATTTTGTTTTTGGCGTGGAATTTTATCTTTAAAAAGAACTTAAGATGAGTGGTGCGCTCTAATTTCTAAAGTTTCAGGAAAGCGTCTACTTCACTGGCTTCCTACGATTTCAAAGAAGACTTCAAATTTTTCGATGAACTTTGTAAAATAATTTTCTTATTCAGTCTTTAAATGAAATTAATATTTTTCCCCTTTTATGTTTCGGGATTTAAAAAGAAAACTGAATAAAATATAATTTTCAGAATAATCTGAAGTACGATGTTTACATGCCTTCGAAGCACTTTTTGCCACTCTGACTGAGACATCTCCAAAACATGCATTTCGAACTCATCAAGCGCTTTTTCAGGTATCGATAATACTCTTAGTTTTTTTACGTACGAGAATAAAAAGATATAATCAGGTGCTATGTCAAGACTATACGGCCTTCAAACCCATCTATTGAGTGCTCAAAAATTCAGTCCTAACAGTCTATGTGTACAAGCTCGCATTGTCGTGATGATAAGTGCTCTGTCTTCGGTGGTTGGTTTTCCTGATTTTATAAAAAAGGCAACTTGCAAGCAGATGGTTGTGAGCACTTGGAATTTGCCGTTTTGAGTGGTTCTAGAGGTACGGTTGCGACATGTCCAGCTTTCGCAAGAAACAGGCAACCATTTGCTTGGAAGTGCCTCTTGCGCGAACAGCTTCTTTTGGACTCGGCTCGTCTTTAAAAATCCATACAGTCGACTGTTGTTTACTTTCAGGTTCATACGTATAAATCCACGATTTATCATATGTAACATATATAAGTATTTCGAAGCACCGCTATCGTATTTTTTTAACATTTCTCTGAACCTTTTGGCACGATCCTTTTTTGAGTTATTGAAGATATGTTTGGTATGCAACGTGAAAAAATCTACAACCAAATGTTTGTGTAATATTGAATGTATACTGATCCCACTAACCCCTATGTATGTATAGTTGTCTCAACCTCACGATAGGTCACATGACGATCTTGCAATAGCAATTTGTGCACATCTCTAATAGTTTCAGGAACAACAACTGATCTTGGACGACGTTCACGTAGTCCGTCTTTGACTGATCTACGACTTCGATAGAATTCAGCACACCATCGATACAACTGGTCCATTTTTCGGCCAAGATGAATATTTTAAATCACTGTCAATTGGCGCTCATATAACAAAACTTTTTGAAAATATCATCAACAACGTAAAACTGTACCATAAAATTGTTAGATGACAGTTTGCAAAACTAAGACCAGGTCCTGAGATATTAAAGGCAACATACGTAGTATTAGTAAGCTCTATCTTTATTAAGTTTTTATATTATAAACAGTGAAATACTGGTCTCAGCTAAAAATGTCTGCGTTCGAATTCTTGTTGCTTGCAATAAAGCACAAATAAGTTGGTTTTAGCAGTAGATTTGGGCATTTAAAGAAAGCACCTGGCTTCACTGGTCTCTTTCAACTTAATTTTCGATGATCTAAGCAAATATTGCAGCATTAAGATCATACTCTCAACTTTAATTGAGACAATTGAGTAATTTTGCAAATATCATTACTTCTGCTCTTGCGAAACTTTCAAGAGTAATTGCGTGGTAGTTGAGAACATTACTCTTCCTTATCTTCCACATGTTGGCATCGGATATTTCCTGCACTAAGAACAGAGAATATCAAATGTTATTAAGCATGATAAAGCTCCGAAACAGAACACACTGAACAATTATCCAATTGATCAGCGAATGCCAGTATTCTAGCTCGCTGAAAAGAGGTGAGTGTGTTCACAGCTCCTCAAAGCTTTTAACGCAAAAATATTATTATCTGCAGAGAAAGCTGCTTTGCAAGCAAAAAGCTTTCTATTATGAACATATTTTATAGGTATATGTGTCTGAGAGTGCTGTTATAATGTCTTGAGTGAATATGTGTGCCTTCAGTCTCTTACTGTCAGCGCGAGCGGAGGTTCTAGTGGCTAAATAGTGATCACAATCCGTTACTCAGCGTAGGTACGTATGTGTGTGTGTGTGTTTACACTTTGAGAAGAGCGAAATATAATTTATTAGTAATTCGCGGAAAGAGAAATCGGCAAATTAGCTGGAAATTTTACGAGATTAGCGGCATATGCGAAGATTCGTAGAAATATTTTTTTTTATTGAACATGTCCCAAAACAAATTGATATCACCTAAAGGACCTGCTGCAACCTAACTGTCTAACTGCAATTTCCAATCACTATCGACTGCAAATGCCCGCTTGCGCGGAATGCTCGCATTTCGCAAGAAACCAAAGCATTGCGACAATTCCAACAATTCCAGCGCGAAGCTGGCCCAGCAACACCCACTGCTGGCGGTCATTTGAATACGCCTCGACCAAATGGCTTTTCTTAATTGCTTTTCGATTTGATTTCCATGCCGCTCGGTCGTTACCGTGTTTAGGTTTCGCATTTCCCATACACTTTAATTCAAGTTTTGTAGCTTTGCTTTACACTGCCAGCCGATAGCTACAAAACGTCAGCACATCAACAAATATATATATAGATGTGTGTGAGCGCGTATGTGTGTGTGTGCGTATGTGTGTGCACTTGAATTGACTGGAGTTCGGCAGTTTGGCGCGTAAACTAACAACCACTGCACAACTAACTTGGACTTTCATTTGAATAGCAACAACAACAACGAGTGCTACCTCAAAAGCTGTCATCTAAAGGCTATATAGACTAGCATCATCATCACCATCACCAGCATCAGCACCAGGACCAGCAGCCACTATGCCAGCAACAACTGCCGTCAGCTCCTCTGCCGTATCGTCAACGGGCTATTCGCAACTCACTGCCATCAGCGAAATCAGCGAACTGCATCAATTGCGTGATTTATACCGTCGTGATTGGCCTGCCCACTGTGTGGGCTACTATTGTCTGAGCAATTTCATTGACTGGGTGGAGAAGCGCCAACGACTGAGCTCAGTGGCGGATATGAAAAATCTGCAGATTTTCACACTGAACAACGATTGGCATGGCGATGGACTTTTTTTGGTTGTGGTGAGTAATTGAGTAGCATAACAAACAAGCACATGCACAGGCTGATGCAAAAGGTCGAATACAAACAGACATACACCTAAGTAGAAAATAGGCAGTTATAACGCAGAGATCGAGATAACTTGAATTATTAGCGAGTGATAAATTAAGTTCGAAATATTTGCAAAAAAATTTTAGATAACACCGGTAAACACGATTTTTGGGTCTGACATCTACATGTTAAATGTTAGTTTCTCCTATGACAAAAATCAGGAAAAACTTTTTTTTCCGGTTAAAGTTTGCTTTCGTAGAAATTAGAGCAATTTTTCGATATATTAAATACATTATATATATTAAAATATACTTATCGATGTAGATCAGCCCAAAGCAAACTTAAAGAACTAAAGATTAATATTTAAGTATTTTTCAGTGTCTAATCAGATTCAGGATTTTTTTTTTGTTGACCGGTTTAATAATCATTAAATTATATTTGAGTTTATGTAAAAAAAAATTCAAAAACAAAATCATTTACGACTGTTTTAAAATTTTAAATCGTGTCTTTAAAAAAGCGAGAGCGGTTTAACGCTACTACAAAAGTTTCCATTCACTGCAGGACCGTTACCAGCTATTTGTGAATTCACTGCTGTCCAGCGAAGAAAGCGAGCGCTTGACTACAGCTTTAGCTTTGCTCAACTGGGCTTGGCCGGGCTTTAAAGTGAGCTCCTTCCGGGAGCGCCATCGCGCGTCGCTGCTGAGTGTCGTGCGCGAGAAGCAGTTAAAAGTTGAGTACGACAGCTTAACCGTTATGTACTACCAGCCGCGGCAGGAAGTGCTGCAGCTACCGTTGAGGTATGTGAAAAGGCTCTTATGTGTTGAAACCGCAAGTGAGTGTATGTATGTATGTAATTGCAGCTGTCCAGATGGCTATGTGCTACGTCCTTTGAATGCCGCAACGGATGCCGACTTAATCGATACACTATGGCCAAATCGTCATCAGGGTTCACGCTTCCTGATTAAACGGCTGATCGAATGGAACGCGAATATGGGCGTCTACACTGCAGACAGCGGCGAGCTGGTGGCGTGGTGCCTGCGGTAGGTCTTCATCAATATGACCGTATAGAAGTTAGCTCTCTAACAACTGAAAATTTTCTTCATTAGGCTTCAGGGTGGCTTTCTGGGTGCCTTGCAGGTGCAAGAAAATCACAAACGCCGCGGTTTGGGTAGCCTGGTTGCTGCGGCCACAGCGCGTCGTATAGCCGAGCAGGGCGACGATGTAATGGCGCTGGTGAATAAGGATAATCGAGCCTCGCGCGCCACGTTCGATAAGCTGGGGTTCAAGGTGGTCGATAACTGTTATTGGCTGCGCACATTTCCCACACGCGACGTGGAACGCGCGTGGCCAGATGGCGAGTAGCGAGTCTTTTATTCACTGGTGGGGGTGTTCCCACATATTGTACTGTATATGAATGAGCCAAAAGATATAATTAAATAAAGTTGAAAAGGAATTATTAATGAGACTACGTCAAAATGACAATTACTTGGTGGGATTTCAAATGTGTTGGACCAAATGTCTCCTGACGTTGTCGGAGACTAAATTTTTTATATATTTTTTTTATTATTAATGAGTATAGTATTATACAAAACAATTGCATAAATTAAATTAAAATAAATATTGCGAATAAAGTCTTAATTTTGTAACGTCACCTCGTTTATCGTGCGTACTCGTGTTTAAACTCCACAGAGTATTCACCCTTTTCACCAGCTGTGATATGAATAAAGGAAAATTGAAGAAATTGATAACGCTGTGCGAAGTCAAAGGTTTGAAAGCGCTCTCCCAATCGAACAATTATAAGCGCGACACGCTGGATGCTTTCATCAAATGGCACGAGCGCGATGAACTGATCCAACGAGTGCTGAACGACGAGCAAAGGCGCCGCACTGACCCGCTTACGATTGTAGTATGCTTCAAGGGTGAGAATGAACAATCAAACGGTTTCAACTAACGCAAAAATGACTGACACATTAATTCTTCTTTGATTGCGGAGGATTGCTTTTAGCTCTTTGTATATTCGCAAAGTAAAGGATGCGCAATCGTTGCTGCTCTTAAATAGCTGCATGGGTGAAGAGCTTTAAAATTACCTTCACACCAAATGACGAATGTCTACTGACACCTTACGCGGTTTGTTAAACGAGCTGCAGCCGAGGGCATACGATTCAACAACTACCCGTTGCAGAGGAAAAAGACGTTGAATGTTAAAGTGAAGTAAAATGCTTGGAGCCTTGAATGCGTGTGTGTTTTAGGGGTGTGTATGTATTTTCTTTTTAAGATTTTCCCATTGCATCAACTCGTACGCAAAGCTGCCCTTCCGTCTTCAAAATGTGCTCCCTAAACATTGCCGAAGGAAAGATAATAAACTAGTTGTGGCATGCCAATAATGCAGAAAGTTTGGAAATCATAAAAAGTCTTATTAGCTACAACAGCAACAATATTGGTTAATATGAGGAAGATTCGGGTAAATTGGCAGCTCGGTGCACTAGGTTAGTTTAGGGCTTTATTCCTCATTGAGCTTTGAAATTTTACTAATAAAACTATGAGCAAATACCAAAGTGACTTTCTCGGAATTTTGCATGTGAAGCAAGCTTACAGGCGTTTCGGCTTCAGCTTCGCCTTGTTGCTTTATCTTGACATGATGCTCAAAGTCTATGAAATGCCTGCAACGATCAGCGAACGCAATGAGGCAACGAAGAGGATGCATAGGAAATTATGCGCTCAACAGACAGACGTTTCATTTTTTGTTTTCTTTTTGTTGTTTTTTTGATTTTTTTTTTTTTGTTACCAACTAACATACTTGTAATCTCACATTGTAAAGAATGAGAGAGCTCTCTTTTTGCCTTTAGTCGATCAATGTCAAGTCAAAGAGTACACCATAGTTATTGAGAGAAACTACAAATTTGCCTCTTTTATATGGAGCCAAGAGATTCATGGCACTCTCTATGCACTGCTCTATTGCAAGCAGACACTTGAAACTAGTGCGGCAACTCTTGCTCTTAGTATCAATGAACTCGTAAACGAGGAGACTGTTTAAGTGAGACCGCATTTTCTGTTACAACTTTTATTCGCTCAATGATAACCTTCTGATTATTACATATGGCCTTGTAATTGAAACCCGGAATAAAATGTTTGCGCAGCTCAGCACAACGCTCACGAGCAGATCGTTGTTATTGTGAACATATGGAGCTGCCACTTGCTTATCCAGGTACAAGGGCATTCAGTTGCACTTGAAATCTACTAGAGTACAGTAAGAACTGCGTGTTCTACAGCGCATAATCGCCGCAATGACAAATCTATTAATAACTTTAAACAATATCGACGATTTGAGATCGATGCGTGAGCTGTATAAAGCATGTGGCATAACTCAATTGATTGGCTATCAGACGCTGGGCAACTACATCAGCTGGTTCGAGAGAGACCCACAACAAAAGCATATCAAGATTTACACATTGCCAGATGTTTGGAGAAAGAGCGGACTCTATTTGATAGTGGTAAGTGCGTGAGAGATTGGAAGTACAGTAATAATAAAAACAAAAGAGCATAAAATTTAATAAAAACATAAAATTGTTTAAGAAAAAATATTAATATTTGTGCAGGATCGCTATCAATTGATGATAAATGCTTTAGATACCACCGAAGCTGCAGCTGAATTGAGAACCGCCTTGCTACAACTTGACTGGAGTCGCGGTTATAAAATGACTGGTGTGCCGGACATACATCACGACACTATTTTCAAGATATTAACAGACTTGAATTTACTCATCGACATAGTGCGGCTACAAATAATGATTATGCCCAGAGTAGAGGCTTTGGAGTTAGAAGTGAGGTAAGTGAGGAATGAAAAGCAGTTTATTTGACAGCGCTTAGCCGAATATTTGGAGAATGAAGGTTTGTTCCGATGTCGTAGACCCAGCGATCTTAGCAACGCTTTCCTTATACTTCATTTTCTTAACCTCTTACTTCCTTAAACTTTATTTCCTTATCTTTTAATTTCTTATCTTTCATTACCTTCTCTTTCACTTCCTTTTACTGCATTTCCTAATGCTTCATTTCCGTATCCCCTTTTTTCCTTAAACTTCATCGTTTCGTTATCTTTTATTTCCCTAACTTTCATTCTCATTTTCACTCCCTTTTATTTAATTTCCGTACTCTTCATTTCGTTCGCTAACTCATACCTATGAAAACCTTTCCAGCATCTCACCAGAGTATGAATTCCGTCCGCTGGTACCAGACGAAGCTGTTATTGTAGATAATATTTGGTATTCACGTGCCAAGGGCAGTTTGGCGTTCATCAAGCGACTCATTAAGTACAACTACAATATTGGAATTTATCTGAAATCAACTGGTGAACTGATAGGCTGGTGCATAAGGCAGGCTTACCCACAGCTCAGCTAAATATCTAAATGCATTTTACTATATCTCTTTTCTATTGTCTGAACAGATGCAATCTGGGCCTGCTCGGCATGCTGCACGTCAGGGATGCGCACCGAGGGCGTGGTCTGGCCGGCGCAATGGTGCACTTTTTGTCGCGGCAGTTTGCTCAATCCGGCGACGACGCCACCACTATGATAAGTTACGGCAATTCGGCTTCCATTGCGCTATTCACGAAACTGAATTTCAAAAAAGTCGGCACCACTTACATTTTTAGAACAAAACGCAGCGAAGACAGCGAGATTTGGACCGACGAGCTGGAGGCAAATGAACAATAAAACAATTAAAAAAGCAAACACCGAATTAGATAAAATTTATTTGTATTTATTTAACATTTACGAGTTGTCACTTACAAACTACCGTTTTTACAACAAATAATTGTACATTATTGTGTAAGTTTGCATACATTGTTTATATGGCACTTAAATTCCTTATTTGGTTAAGATAGTAACGGCATTAGAATTCTGCCTTGAGGCTAAATTAAATATCGTTTTTGGCTTTATCTCTTTGGTTTTGGTTAGGACATCGGTGGCGGCGCTTGTTTTCGTTGCTGAAGTATGCTCAAACCGGTGTTGAGTTGCGTCGAAGTTCATGGTCGTGTGAGACTGCCGCACGCGCCGCCTCCATTTGCTTTGTAATCTACAAAAGTTTCAAGGCGAATTTAAAAGCAAAATGTGCAAGAGGAAAGAATTTGTATCTTTAGTTTCGCTATAGAGTTACTTCATTTGGTCGGCATGCAAATATGTACATTTAGTAGGCGTTATAGTGAGGCAAATATAGCATGCAAGAGATTATTTGAGCAATAGTACACTTAAGCTAAGTACGTAGAAAGGATATGCAGACTATATTTTAATTAATTAATATATATATTTTTGGTACTCAAGCTTTTAATTATAAAAAATAATTTTTAGTATTTTTAAGAGAACCCTTTACAGTACTTCAAGGCTTTGTATTGCATGCAACTTTAGTAACTTTAGACTTCATTTTATTTATCTGCTTTCCTAGAGCCATACAATAAGTTATTGTTACTGCATAAGAATAATTCAATTAAAATATAAATAAATGTTTAATACTATATTAATTTACATAAATCAACTCAAGCAACAAAAACACTGCACATATAATATATCCAGTTAATGCATTAAGCGAGCACTTCAATGGGAATCTAACAGGGAGTTTATTATTTATGAGCATAATTAAATTTCCATTTCGGCGTTACGGAAGCATAAAGCAATTAGTGTTTGCAGCAATTACAGCGCCGCATATTTTATAAAATGCCAAAAACAATAAAAAATAGCGACAGCACATAGATACTGATGTATATGAGCAATCAAGAAAGGACGAAAAAATAAAAATTCTGGGTAAGTAGTGCAATGATTCACGCTATTATAGCACTGGTTATATTTTAGGAAAGGATAACTGATTCGTCCAGCAAAGAGTAATGGTAGAAGTCAGTACGAAATATTGGATTGTCGAAAAAGTCTTTTCGTATTTTGTCAACAGACATCTGTCGTTCAGTCGTATATCTCCAGTGCTACAAAGGAAAAAATATGTAGAAGTTTGATTGGTATTTCTAAAAAGGCTTTTTCGACTACCATTATTCGTTACAGTGGGCATACATGCTTCTCTAGAAACGAGTGACTCTTGAGTCACAGCTGCTTGTTTTTGAAGCGTGACAAGTCTGTGCTTATAAACCAAAATAACCTATGCAATGAAAAACTTTGATTTTTTTGTTCTCAAAATAGTAATTTTCGTACTTTTATTATTCGACTTCAGTATTTGTTAGATATGTATGTTTAGAGTTGCATTTGTGTAGATATGTAATTCTATAATGACTAGCAAAATATGAAGTTCACTTTTTTGTTGAAAAAGTTTAATAGAAGAGACGCTTCATTTATTTAATTAATTGTTTTCTTCCAATTTTAGTAGAAAACACATTAATGTATGTATGTATGCCTGTGCATTCCAATATATTTTTACCAACTTGATTTATTTTCAGATTTATCTTAACTACATCTTCAATAAGCTAGCTTATGTTCTAGTTATTAGTCGTTGTTCTTGTTTTATTGTTAGTACAGCCAAGTATTAATTATTCTGTAAACTTCCCGTTATATTATTCGTTAGTGCTTATGAGACTTATCAAAGCTAGAATTAACCAGGTTTCACATAGAAATATATCTACATACTAAGTGTTAGCAGTTATGATGCTGCTTACTTTACTAAACTCGTGATGCTTCTCTATACACGTTTTATTTCTAAATTCCCGATACTTTCTTGTCAGGATATATATATATACAAATACATACCGTCACCTAAAATGCAAAGCAACGGTATCATCAAAAAAATCTAAATTATAATTTTTTTATTGCTGTCGATTCACTACATCGCGTAGTATACAATTTTCAGCACCCGTTGTCAGATATAACCAATATATAAGCAATACATAACCATTGTGTAACCAATATGTAAGCAATATATAACCACTAAATAACCAATGCATAACCAATATATAAGCAATGTATAACCTATTTATAACCAAAACTCAAATTTTGCTTCAATATGAGTGGTTTCTATTACATTGCTTTTTCTACACCCGTAAACTTATGAAAAGTGATGTTACGTTATTTTGCATTTTAGGTGACGATATATTTAATTATATTTGATTTGTGTAATATTCAAACCAGAAAATGCTTGGAACGTCGAAGAGGTTGAACAAATCTTATAATATCTTAATATAATTTATACTAAATAACGCTCTCAAAAACGGCAACAATAACGAGCTGAGCCACGATCACTAGTATACATGTACATAGTAGTTCTACTCGTACATCAACACCTTGATTCGGCAATTAACTTTCGGTTACCCTAATCATATTGAACTTCGGCATTTAATCGCTTTCTTGCATATATATTCACTCGTACATATTTTCTTTATATACATATATATATAGAACTCGAGATTTGGACTTAGAAACCCTCAAATGTCCCTCAACTTTTGTGCTTAGTAGTAAATGGAGATCTTAAATGGTATAATATATGACAAGTGGTATAAATTCGTGACGTTAAAGTAAATTGTATCATTTAATATAATATGATATGATGTTAATTACTCAAGTTATGACAGTTTGCTTTGAATTGGCCCATTTTTGTTATTAACTGAACGTTTACTCAATAATGACTCGGTTAATTGTGTTGATTTATGAGAGTTGTTTACCGCTGCTAAGTTCTTTGGTAGGTTATTTGTTACTGTTTTGTGTTGCATATATGGAGTGTCTCTTACTTTGAAGCAACGAATGTTGAAGTGGTCGCACATCTCGCAAACCTGAAAGGAATTTAAATGCAGGCGATTATAATCTAAGCAGCATGAGAATTTCTTTAGTAGAAACAAATTCAAATTAACTAAAAAATTGTTATACTAAAACAGTTTTTAAGTTTATTTTTTTAACATTTCAATCGTGTATGTGTACTTACCACCCCTTTTCCGTAGTGCAGATGCGCTATGGTGACGAAAATCGTTAAGGCTTGCAGGATCCAGCATTCCATGTCGGCGCTAATTTCGCTGCCCAGCAGCTGCTCATACCAGGGGAAACAGGAGACCGCGACGGTGGCCAAGAGTGGCCACAGCAGCAGATTGAAGCCGTCACAGCGCACATCGGACATTTGCGCCACTATCAAGCGACACTGTTTACGGGAAACGAAGCAAATAATAATAAAAATATTAGAACACACATAATTCTGGGCAGCTAGACTGCTAAAAGTGTTACAAGTGGCGGATATTTGAAAAGGAATAGAGCGCAATATATTGTCTCGCCATCAACACGGCAGCGAAGTCATTAAACTCGTGAGTGGCACTCAGCTGAAGCGATGAGCAATATTGCTAGCTTAAAGCGAAAAATATGATCGTCGTCATATTAATTGCACTTCGAGAGAGACACAATACGAAATTGGTGGTGTTAGGCGCGGAACCCTGAAAGTATGCAATGATTTGGCTGCGAAAGCGTTATCGTGTATGATTTGTATGAAACTGCCACAGACTCATAGTCAGTATCAATATAGCAAAGTATTTCAAACATTTCAGCTTAAAGTGTTGAGTTTTACTCTTGTTTACGAATTTTAATACAATAAAGAAAAAACTAATTATGGAACTATGTAGTAAATGATAGCGTATGCTTTGTATTTTTCAGGTTCAAACCAAAAGTCTACTAGCAACTGTCTGCAGTTATTTGCGACTTGTGTTGCATTTCATTTCGACTCAATTTTTCTCATGTCCCGATTTGCTTTATCACTTACAAGTACTTGCCTTTACACTTCACTAGCTATAAGCCACAATCAAATGTGGGAGGCGGCATTATTTGGCAGCTAGCAAAGTGTGCATTCATGCACATAACCGCAACCGAGTACACATGCACTTACCGCTATATTGGAAAATAACGTGCCGAAGAGTATGAAGATGATGCGCGGCGACAGATCGATGATGCTGTTGCGCGAGTAGAAGCACCAGAACGTTGTGATTGCGAAGAGCCACAGGAAGGGGAAGAGTGGGCGCGCCGCCTCCAAGAATGGGCGCATTTTGCCGGTTTTATTTTTGTACGATCTGCAAATGAAAACAGCATATGAATGTGGGCAACTTGAGATATGCGCTTTTCTTTGCACACATTTTTATGGCACAGTGTACAAAGAATCGGAAAATATCATTTTTAGACTTTATACAATAAACTTGAAACTATGCAAAAACTTACAAATAAATATTTTTGATGATGATTGGATGACTGCTCACCATGGCCGAACCAATCAGCACAATCTCGAATAGGTTGGCCATACTGAGGCCCAAGAAGGGGCGCGCATGCCAAATCTCCGGGCCGACAAGTGTGGTGAAGAATAGCATCAAGCTGACGCCCTGTCAAATTAATTTATAAAAAAATAGTCATTTTATTAACTGTAAATAATTTTGCGAACTTTTAGCTGGTACTTTATGTAATGGTCTTTGTCAAAAACAAAATGACATCAAAACGAAAGAAGTGTTGTACACAAAGTGTCGTCTTGGCAACTGGTAAACAGCAAATTTTACACTTTTTGTAACGTTTACTGCGCTAACAAATAGTTCATTAAATATGCCATACAGTTTACGCAGCACCAAAGACCGACCGCACAACTTTTAAGTCCCAAGCCATATGCCATTTGAAAAAGTCCGGCGGAGACTACTTTTATGGCATAAGGCTTTGACTTTAAATAAAAAGTAAAATCGCTTCTGCTTCGCATTATATAAACGCTCATAGCAGTCAACACTACGTTGCTACTTCACCATACAAATACACCGATTTTTCTTGTTCGATAAGCTTACCCACATCGTGCAGTCGTAGCCCCATGGCAGGAACATCACGCCGGTGTTGTACTTTTCGACGTGTGTCAAATAAAAATTAAGAAAAACATTCCATATAACGAAGAACATATGAATCGGCGGCAAATCGTTGGTGCCAAACAGCGAAAACATATAAATCGGTATCAGCACAGCGGAGTAAGAGTCCAGGCCGTGGTCGAAGAGCTCGCCCAGCGGACCGCTGGTGCCAGTGCGCCGTGCCTGCTTGCCATCCATGCCATCTGCGGGGAAAGTAGAGACGCGGAATAGAGGTAAAATGAATATTAAACGTATACAAGGTGGTCGGCGCTAAAAAGTATGCAACAAAATTTTGTACAAGCGGGATAGCACTCAATTTGAAACTTTGCGCCATTGCCAAATTACCGGGCACGTTTAAGTGAGTCATATGCAAACAACAAAAGTTACAGTGTTGAGCAAATTAGTGCATACAACTGGTAATTTTTGGTAATATATTGGTTAGTCGAAAAAGTCCTTTCGTATTTCTAATCAAACTTGAACTTATTTATTTTTATATTTACAATGAACACTAAAGACAAAAAGTTACACTTTGGTCGTTCATTTATTGCCATTTTTTCGCTAGAGACGTTAGACCATCAGTATAAATCGAACTTTCGAAATTTCCAGAACTGATCTCAAACTCCATAAACTTCACAAATTTCATTGGAGGAGATATACTATATATGTACGACTGTAATGACATCTATTGACAAGATACGAAAAGACTTTTTCGACTACCCAATATTACCAAAAAGCATAAAATTTGGCAATCGCGTGCAAGTATGCATACTCTATCACACCGACCAACAGTGCTGCGATACTCACCTAAATTGTAGTAAAGTAAAATATTAACGGCCGCCACTGACCAGACCCAGCGCGGCACCGTGTGCACTTCGTGGTTGGCGCCCTGAAAGTCCCAATCGTAATATGCAATTAAAATGAAATTGACCACGGTCAACAGGAAGCCGGTGAATGTGATGAGGTTCGGTGCTAGCCATTTCGGCAGGAACTGCAATAAAACATTTCGCCATTTACATACAAACATACATGCGCGATTATGTTAGAGTTATGTTATGTGCCGGTGTACCTATGTTGTGTGTGTCTGTGTGGCAGCGCTTGCATTTTGTTAAAACAGAACTCGTAAAAATCCATGTTTGCTTATGCAACCGGACACCAAACCTCCAACTGTGGCCAAAGCAGCCCGAAAAGTGGATTTCAGTTTGGGAATTGACGCAGTGGTTTGTTTTTAGTTTTAGACGCTGTGGCCGGTAAAAATAAGGGATTTCAAATAGCAGCGACTTCCGCGCACACAAACACACACAGACAACACAGCTTATTAAACTTTCACATGCTCTTGCAATGCATGCAAACACTATACAAACCCTTGAACACAAAGATTGCGGCGATCAAAGGTTCACTCCTGTGTAAGCCGCGTGAAACTCACCTGAACACACCAGTTCCAGAACGGATGCATGATATAGACGCTGATGTAGCCGGTGTCGATGCTGCTGTACTGAAAGCACACAAAAACAAAAACACATAAAGATACATGAAACAGCGGCCAAGGGGTGGGGGAAGTCATTAAAATGGCTGAAATAATTATAAATCGAAATGGTAAAGGAAAGATGCAGTTGCAGTTGTATTTTCATGAATAGTGCCAGCTGAAACCGCGAGTTTCAATTAATTTTTAAATAAATCCCTGCCGTACTTTGTGCGTGCTACATTATTGACTAGTGGCAGTAATTGAATTTTTTGTTAGTACACAGGTACGAGCGTTTGTGAGAGCGCACTTCAGGCGCGATTGATGGAAAGTCGAAGCGAGCGAGTGCAGCTACACATTCTCGTTTCTTTGAACTCTGTCAGCAGCACAACAGATCTATCCAGCTACAAGTTGGCAATGACTGGAGATGGGAGTGAAAAGGTGAAAAAATGGTGGATTAATAACTGCAGTCTGAGTGTTTCGTTTGAAATATCTTTTATGTTGCGTTCAAAGAAGTTTTTTTGGTAGCGGATTCGAAGCCTTCTTACAAATGTGGTCGGATAAGTACTTGGCCTGCAAAACAAAAACGAAAATTTTGGAAAAAATTGCAATTTAGTCTTCTTTTTAGTAGACAGTGATACTTCAATTTCTTTAAGCTGTTTTCAGAAGGTCTGCAAAGTGGGCTTCCGTAAAGGCGAGTGACTTTTTCACTTTTGGAACAAAAATTTAAGTGAAGGATGTGAAAAGTTCGTAACTAGTTTGACTATTTTGGCCATTGCGACGACAAAGGTATGAACCAGTTCTTTGGCGTGTCGGAAGAGCACTTTTTGACACCCAATAAATCTAAGCCGTTTTTTCTGAAACTTGACGTCGATTCGGCGCAATAATTCGGTTCAGTGATGAATTCATATCCAACGATTAGAATATGAGTGTACTCTGCTCTATCCACTTGAATGGAGATCCCGCAGTCCGCTCGATATTACGCGATCAGCATTGCATATAAGATTCATTCGACAGTTTTGTGTGAAAGACTTAAGTTCATTTTAAATAAACTGATTGGACTTTAGGCCTGGATTTTAGACCTAATAAATCTACCATAAATTAGGTTCTCACAATACGTCAAATCCTGGAGAAGACCCTTGACAAACAGATTGACCTTCATCACCTCTTGGTCAGATTTCAAAGCCGCCTTCGGCAACGCTGATAAGAGCTGCCTATTCGACGGACATGCCTAAATATAGGATCCCTGCAAAACTTCATACCGTTATGCAGAATGAAGTTGAGCACAACCATCAGGTATCATCTTTGTACTGGCTTCGCTTTCCTTAACAATACAGCCGTCAGCCCATCTTTTTCCAGCCTTGGAAAAGAAGCTCCTCTTTTGCTTGGTCTTGTGGTAAACGAGGGCAGGACAAAATACCTGAAGGCCACCCACAAAGATACTTCCCGTCTTGTAAACTACGTCACTATTGGCAGCATGAGTTAAGGACTTATTATATCTCGGAACCAGTGTAAATTCCACCAATAATCTAAGATTGGTGATAAAGCGCAGAAAAACTCTTATCAATACGTGCTTCTTTGGAATCGGTAGGCAATTGAGAAGCAGTTCCCTTTCGACGACCAAAAATTACTCTCTATAAGTCTCTCATTATTCCCGTCCTGTTATACGGCGCTGAAACATGGACGATGACGAACCGAGATGAGACCGCACTCGAGAGAACTGTTATTCGTAAGATCTTTGGAGCCGTCCTCGTGAACGATGAGTATCGTAGATGATGGAACCATGAACTCTCTGAGTTATACAGCAACATGGATATAGTTAATCGCCTATAATTCAACGAATGCGCTGATTGAATCATGTCGTTCGCGTGGAAGACGAAGTTCCAGCGAAAAGCTGATTTGACTCGAGACCCTCGGGTGAATAACGTAGGCAATGGCGGACACGCATCTAATCGAAGCACCGAGACCTGTCTACACTTGAGATGTACATTTTGTGTTCTCGGCCCAGATTGACCTACGGTGGTAGTACCAAAAATGAAGTAAAAGAGTTCAGTTATAGTTTTGCGCTTCTCCAGGTGGTTATTCTAGATCACATCTTGCAAGTCTCAGAAAACTATGGCCAATACTTTTCCACACATGGGCGAAGCGGAACTACGAATCCGTTCCGACTGAAATTTTCGCAGTAGCTGCCCAGGGGAATGTTACTACACTATAATATATATTTTTTTGCGGCTGTGGTTTCAACTACTTATGAAACCACCCTCGAACGTTCGAAATAATGTTTTGCTTTTTTTAACTGAAGATCATTTATCTGATTGGCAGCATTGGGTATTGAAGAACTACTAAAAACCGACTACATAAATCGAAATACTAACTCTAATATTGTCTATAAAATTGGCAATTTTAAACATCTGAGTCAGTTGCTTATTGAATGAGTGCAGCTGCCATTAAAGCTTGAAGCTAACACAGCTGTTTTACTCAGTCTAATTGCTTCTGCTTTTCCTAACAAATTGTATTAGAACTGAGCTTGGCACACACTTCTACATAAAGGATTATATGGTAACCCTTGCTGTAATCAATTTTAAATTCTTTAGATATGTTAATTAGTCAATAAGTTCATATATACATGCACAGATGTATATGTATTAAGGGCATATGCCAAAGGAGAAGCGCAACACTAATGAGCGGAAAAAATATATTTGAGGTGATTAAATCATTCTGCAGCATGCACTTAATCATAATAGGGCACACAGTGTTGCAAATACACAAAAAAAAGTGCACGCAGTGGTACGAATCACCAGACGGTGTTGTAAAAACAAACTCAACAGAAAAAGTTATTGATTTTAACTGCGCCAAATCTTACAAAAAATATATTTTCCCTTTTCATCAAATACAAATATTTCTTTATTTGTTACAATGTTTTTACAGTTGTTGAAAATAATATATCGAACACTGAAGCGAGTTGTTGTATATTTATCAGCACACGATGTATAAAAAAAGCTTGAGGGGGTGAGGCAAATGACTTTCACTAATAAACGCCCACTTTACGCCGCTTAAAATCGATTATTTTACAATTCAATATTTGTGCAGGCCAATTGTACTTGAACATTTCAAACTGGCAGTCACTCAAGGAAATGTTGAAACAAATGAAACGTGCGCATACTCACACACACGATAAGGGAATTTTCTATTTACTGAGTACTACTTTTATATACTAAACTATACTATATCTAATATTATAAATGTCCTTGGTATTAATAACACCAATTTTTTAAAGACCTTAAATTAAAATTCCGAAAAGGAAATTTGTATAAAATCATCAACACTCTCGTTAGCAAACGTGAGTGTCTGCCCTGCGGCTCAAAAGCTCTTCTTCGGTAGTGTAGCATGTGACACCCATTGTACAGTGTATACATATATATTACACACATACAATAAGTATTCAACTTATGCTTGTGTTTGGTCAATGACTTTTGCCAGCGAACGGATGAGCAAATTGTAGATAAGCGCTCTGAAGCGTGCACAAGCGTCCGTCAAACAGCAGCGTTATCACTTTGACTATTCATTCGTCCATTTGTTGACATGCTGTAAGTTCTATTTTCGTCACTCACATACATATTTATATTCATTGTAAAGCCAATACAACAAAGGCTGAGCGCGATTAAGCCAGCCGCGACAAAAATATAATCAACTAATACACACATATGAATTTATAAGCATGGAAAATAGCGTTATGAGGAAATCTACATACATTACTTCGCAGCTAACGATTTTTACAAGCACTTTAAAGCGCTATTTATATGCGCGCTAATCCACTCATCCATCAGCCTTTGACGTTTTGATGCGACTAATTTGCTTGTTGTGCTGCAAGTTCACCATGCATTAATTTAAATTTAATTGTCAATTGTTGTAAACATGGATTGTGCTGCAGAAATATGTGTGCGAGTATTGTAGGTGCATAAATGTTTTCTCCTGTGCACCTAACCGTTGTACTTGCTCGTGTTTACGGACAAAATTTTCTGTCTGCCGACGTAAATAACAAGCTTTATTTATTTATTACAATTACAAATATTTACATTAGATGCGGTGATCAAATATAGCTTGTAGCTTGTATGTAGATTGCCAAGTCTACTATTTCAAAGTATTGAAAGGTAACAGTGCGCTCTTAACAGCGCTGCCAAGTGAAAACACGGCGTATGAGTAATTTCGAACTAAAATCTACGCAAATAATTTCATAAACCTCAAATTGAACTGAATACGCAACAAATATACTCGTATGCTGATTTCCGAAAATTTGTGTTTCACTTGAAATGTAAAAATAAACTGCTACTCTAAGCTAATGATAGCTATCAAGCAACAAATATTGGTTGAAAAATTAGTCAGCTACTGAGGCTTGCTTTTGTTGAAGTATAAATTATCTTAAATGCAAAAGATTATTTATTATTTAATTATATGGCACTCATTAAAAAACTAATTTCATATCAAAGTATAGTATGTTGGCAATACTAAACTCAGTGGCGTGATTGCGAATTAAATGGTACATTGATAATTGATTCTTTGCTGCGTTGGTGTGTCTTTATTTATGTCTGTGAATTTTATATATTCTTTTTGGTTTTTGTTTATAAAAAAATATAAATATTTAATACAGTAGACTAATGAAGTAAATACTGTATTATGAGTGCGTAAGCAGCTGCAAGCCTTTAACAATAAATTGCAATGGCGCATTCATCAATTTATAAGTATGTATATATGTTATGTGTATGCATATATAAGCTAACACTACCAACAAAACTTAGATTTGTGAGAATCGCTCATATATATTATTGCTTAACCCACATTTTAAGAATAAATATGGTATGATAGTCGAAAAAGTCTTTTCGTATTTCTAATCAAACTATATGTACCAATTTGGTCGACCGCATTTTGCCATTGTTCCGGTAGAGATATTACTCCATCAGTGTAAAACTTGTCTGGTTTCTCGGCGAAAAACTGCGACAAGTAATTTTCACAGGCTTCTCTTGAAGCCAACTTTACTCCATTAAGGGAGTTCTGCATTGGCTGAAACTAAGGGTAGTCCGATGGTGCAAGGTCAGGGCTATACGGTGAATGAATTAAAACTTCATAGCTAAGCTCTCCCAGTTTGTTCCGAGTCATCAAAGATGTGTGTGGTCTAGCGTTGTTCTTATGGAGGACGAAGCCTTTTTGTTGATCAGTTCTGGCCTTTTTTTCGATTGCTTGTTTCAATCTCATTATCAATTGTTGACAGTAAAATGTGGAATCAATCGTTCGACCAGGCTGGAGCAGGTCATTGTGGATGATTCCTTTTCAATCCCACCAAACACCCAATCAATCAATCAATCCTGACTTTACGCCCATTTATTGAGCTCCACCATGCTTGGACCATTATCTCTCTCGTACATTATTGTCACATTTGATTCACTTTTCGTCTCCCATTTTAATTCACTTCAGAAATGGTTCGATTTTATTTCGTTTCAGCAAAGAGTTGCAGATGTTAATTCGGTTCAATAAATTTTTACAGACAATTCATATGGTACCCAAACATCAAGTTTCTTTTTTAGCCAGCTGCTTTTAAATGGTTCAAAACCGTTTGATGATGAATGTTAAGTTCATTAGAGATGTCATGGCTGCTTATGTGACGGTCCTGGTCAATCTTTTCCATAATTTCAATGACTTTTTCAACGATAGGCCGACCAGAGCGAGGTGCATCTTGCACATCGAAATTTTCAGAACGGAAGAACAACGTACGAACTGATACAGCATACGAAGACTATACTTCACAAATTGGTGGCATTGGTGGCTTGAATGGCATTCTTCCTTTTTTATACAGAAATTTAAAAATTTAGCGAATTTCTTCATTATTTTCACTCATTTTTAAACAGCTATAACTTTTTTTTTCAATTTCGCCGAATTTAATTTCTTTTGGTTAAATGAAGCTTAAAGTCTGAGCTTTCCAAAACTATATGGTATGACACAAAGTGACTGGTAGCCCTGGAGATATACGACTGCAACCAAAATACGAAAAGACTTTTTCGACTAACCAATATATTGGTTACCAGATACTCATATTGAAACAAAATTTGAGTTTTGGTTATAAAATAGTTATAGATTGGTTATTACAGCAGACAGCGATTTTCGATTTTTTTTTTTTTTTTTTTTGACGATATGTTTTCCTGCATTTTAGCTGACGATATACTCGTATGACAATGTTCAATAAAATCACTGCCTTCAATGAAAATTATAATTCCAAGTAATTGAATCAGCTATCAAATAACTTAATTTCCAAATAAATATTTATAAAATTATTGGATTTATTATTAAAACAATGACACTTATGTAACCTCAATATTGAATGCACTTACCTTATATCGATCGAAGCCCTTTAAATGGGACTCTGTTAAATATTTAATGCCAAACATGGTTGTTGCTTTTGGTGGCGGAGTCCAACGTAACGTTATCAACTTATTTGATTCAATGTAGAGCACTGCTTTAGGCTTAAAAAGTTGTTGTTGGTATCTACTATTTTATATGTTAAAGTCACTTAGTGTTATTTTTATGCTACTAGAACTTTAGCCACGCTAATCCGCTTGACATCTTCACTTTAACACACTGCAATTTAAGACAAAAACAAAAACAAAAGCAAAATATTCAAAGGTTGGAATTTCGAACGATGCATTTAATATTTTTTTATTATTTTATCTATTTTTGCAGTATTATGCTGTTTAATATTATTGAGCAATGAATTTCGCACGAGCGCTGGCAATTCGCGGCTGGAATTACAGCAACACTGCGGAATTTCACTTTAAACTTAAAAGCCAGGTTTTTCACTCCACATATGTTGCACGAACTCTTCATGCAGAACTATTTGCACACACACACAAACGCACAAATATGCACACGAGCAGACTTTTTATTGCTTCGGCAACAACTTTTTTAGTTTTCGCACTTACGGCCTTACTTTTTGTCATTGCCGCCGTTTTTTATTGCTGGCGCTGCGCTGCGTGTGCCGTTAATGCCGCTGCATTTATTGCCACTTTCAAGCGCATACAAAAAATATTCAATTTCATGGCCTGCGCCAACCGGAGAAATGGTTAGCGTATGCAACAACTTTGCGCCAGCAACAGCCGCCCGCTGGCGACGCAGAGCGGAGTGAAATTTCATTGAACGAACGAATGTGATGTGATAAGACCGCTCGAGCGTGCTGATCATTATACGCACACAGGCACACAGGCACACATGCACATCGGTCGAGGAAGCGTTGAAAGATACCGGAATCATCCATCTCTTGCGTAAGTGATTCTTTACGTTTCTATGATTTTATTTAATTGCCAATTGTTATTTTCCACGCGAGAATGTAAAAGCAATAAAGCGCCCAACTCGCACCCTACAATGTGGACCGGCTTCTACTACACTACACGTGTGTATGTTTGTGTAGGTGTGTATGTGTTCCATGACATTGAAGCTCCGGCGGTAGATAAGGTAAACTTCCGCCTTGTCAACAATGCATGTGTGTGTGTGCACGCACACACTCATATATGCCCTGCAGGAAAATCAACTAGTTACAAGTCACACAACCAGCATAGAAGCACGAACCGAACCAGTCAGCCGACTGCTGGTGCGCTTATCGTACTGGATCTCGTTTATGGAGTTTTGCTTTGAATTATGCCATCACACACTAGTTTACCAACCTAACACCCTAAGAAATATAATAATGCTCAAAGAAATAGCATCTAAAAATGAACAGCTGTTTTACGATTATGGCTACTTTGCGAAATTTGCAATAATTGCCATAAGTTTGCGACATTGAATGTATATCCCTTATGTTCTTAAAACTCATTTTATAACTTTCAGTTCCAAAATTTACATTTTTCGGTCTTTTAGACTCATTCAACTAGTAACTAGTATTTTTCCTGCCTAGTATGGCATTTCACTGCTGGGCAAGTACACCTGCTAGGCAGTTGAGGCGGTCGACATTCAAGCAGACACTGAACTACTGTGGCATATTGCTAAGATTTGTAAAGCTCTTGCTACTGTTTACTTCCAACTCTGCAGTATTTTTATTATCTTTTATCTGTTTTAGCCGCGGTA
Source organism: Bactrocera zonata (assembly GCA_037783105.1). Lineage (NCBI taxonomy): Eukaryota > Metazoa > Arthropoda > Insecta > Diptera > Tephritidae > Bactrocera > Bactrocera zonata. The sequence continues at coordinate 166,493 of JBAWJQ010003935.1, forward strand.
ACCAAAACAGCTATATATAGACCCGCATAGATACGCCTTTGCAGTGGGTTATAAACTAGGGTCTTTATCGCACACTTGGCTTTGGGGTTACGTGTACTTTGTGCTACTTACGAGTAACGGTGTACTTGTGTATGTTATGCCGGTATTATGGGGTATAATTATCGAAAAACCGCTAGTGTATGACTGTAGTTAACTTTGGAATGACATACGAGTGCTTTATGGCGCTAGCATGCCACTATGATTTACGACTAACTAAATACCCGTGAATCCGTACATATGTATAGTATATCTGCTTCTTACTTTCGTTTAAATATGTGCGGTTTAAGTTGGAGTCTTACATTAATGCTGAGCGTTCGGTGAAGTTCATATTTTTAGCATTAATACTTGAAGATTATGTTTGTCTTTGATACTTTCTTGGAGTGTGTTTGACAGAAAAATATATGCCTTTGTGATGTCAAGAGCGAAGAGAAAGTTTGACAGTTCGTTTCGTTTTTGAGTTTATAGTTGAACTTATAAAACTATTTTTGAACTAACAATGGCCTCGGCCATGAACTAACAATGGCCTCGGCGGGCTCCGTTGAGTTTATAAGAAGTTTTCCATCAACTTATGGTACACTTTTATATAGTCATGCGACTTTTTCATAACAATCCAATATACGCGAAAACCGCCGCTTGAGCTTCTGCCGCATAAAACCTTCCTATAAACCCCATAAGCTCTAGCAAGGTAACAGCAGTGCTTATACACATGCCAATTTTCTTGAAGAAACAGTTAATTTGGATTATTCCCCACATTAGCAAGCCTCGATTTCCAAGTCAGCAGCAAATGCAAGTGGGTCGAACTTTTTGTCTGCCACCACTGTGCTTCTGCTAATTCGCTTGAGAGAAGCAGCAAAAGCGCTGTCACCGACAAGAATCGAGAACAACAGCAACACCAACAAGAGTAGCAGCTGAGCAGTGCACATGGTGCATTCAAGAGCGGCTATCAATTTATGCGGATAATTATGTTGGCTTTATTTATTGCTGCAAGACATTGGAGACGAGTGTGTCTACGTACACATAAATATGTAAAATATATGTTTATAACTCTGCATGAAGGTCATATGCAAACAACCCCACAAACTACTGTTGTCGGTCAAGCAACCGCGAACGAGCTTGTGAAGCAAAAGATTGTCATTTGCAAGCGCAAACTCATTTTCAAAAGCTTCCGTTTAACTGTATTTCACAAAAATTGCGAAAATTTGCATTTCACTTTTGTTTTCAAGCACAACTTCACTACAACAATGCGCTGATTTCGTTTAATTGACAAAGCGCCTGGGAAATTGTTCATATTCTACACGACAACGCTCTCATTTAAGTTCGTATGACTGTGTCAGAGACACATTTCGCTCTGAAAGTTTAGTTTACCGGTGTATTGCCTGCTTCCTTTTCGGTTTGAACCGGCAAATGTCTGACAAAGAATAAGGCGACCGGTTCTACAATAACAAAAAAAGTTACGAATATGACACGCAATAGAACGGCGCGCGAAGCAAAGCAGAAAGACTAAGCACGAGGTATCAGGTAGGAAAGGACAACAGTCATTCCAGACGACGCGGATACAGTCACACGCACGCACTGACTACTGGCACGGAAAGCAGACGTCTGTCGACTACTGGAGATCGACATTAACGGCTCGCGGCTTTGTTCAAGACTGACTGGCAATCGCCAGAAGAGCACAAAAGCAATGGCAAAATGAGAAACAAACGCAGAAGCCACAATAAATGAGCTACGACACTGGGACGCGATTATTCCTTCACACGCTTGTACATATGTTAGCATACATATGTGTGTGTGTGCCTATGTATGAACATGAGGTTATGCTTGTATGAATGTACGAACTTCCGACTGACTGCCTCGAAGTGAAAACCCCAATCGTACTCAGTCCATGCGGCCTCCAATCGCTGCTTTGCCTTCGACGTCGCCAACAATAACAATAGCTTCTTTCGCGCGGGCAGTCTTCTGCCTTTGCTGTAATTTCGCATTCAATCTTTTCTTGTTTGAGTGTGTATGTGTGTTGTCAAATGTGTAGTACGCTGATCTGCTAGGTCTTAAACACATACTTTTATCAGCAAGCGTTTGCTTCCACTCACATTATTATTGCCTATTATTGCTGCTATTATTGCTATTAATTTAAGTGCTTACATATCGACACACACATACATATTCTGGGCACACCGGTTGCAGTCACGCTATAATTTGCTCCACTGCCAGCGCTGCGTCCCTCTCTTGGCCGCTGTCGCTTTTGAAAAAATCTTGTTCTTTATTTTTGCTCGAACAAATTTACTTTTCGTCGCATGATTTGCTGTGTTTCAGGGTTGTTGTTACTACTTAGGGGCGGCATTTTACTCTGCTTCGGTATGTGAGCAGTAACTGAACACAGCCATACATGTAAGTATGTATAGAATACCCATTTATAGTACGCGAGTCTTATCAATGAAATTGTACCACTGCCCGTATTTAGCACATACAAACAATACAGTTGGGCATATAAATGTATGTAAATTTAGACCGGGTTCAGATACATCAACAATATTTTCAGCACCGCGAGTTTAGGCAGCGACGAAGAGTGAGGTTGCTCCGGCAACACGTTTAGGGTGCTCGCTCATCTCAGTTCTCGGATGCAAAAAAGCTTTGACTGCGGCGTGAACGGTGCCCATACAATTTTGATAAAATGTTTTATAAAATAGCATATCAGCAAGTTGACCGCAGCGAGTTGCTCTCTCTGAACGCGTTGAGCACCAGCAAAGGGGCGATTGCTGATAATGAGAAACAAGAGTTTTCGTGCCTGTCACAATCATATGATAATTTATATTTGTATTTACTTTGATGTAAACTGCTGCCTCTCAGAGGTTATCAGGCTAGGGATGCTGCAAAAAAAAAAAACAAAAAATATGTATATAAAAATAAAAAATAAATACGCGCTTACAAGAAAAAGCTTTAATTTACATTTATAGCTCAGTAAGTGCGTAAATATATATATGTATGTAAATTTATATATGCTCTTTTTTTAGCTAGCATCAAATTTTGAACCCAACGTCTAATCGCTCGGGAAATTTCAGCATGGTTTACTCGCGAAAAAAATTGACGAGTACTCCGACGTCTGCTCCCGTCGGTATTTGTGGAGCATTATGAACCACACCACCTATGGCCCTATGCATACATACATATATAGAGCACCGATTGAAATAGCGAAAGCTGACCTCAGTCTCAAAAATTTTGGGTGCTTAGATGACTCCGACCTGGAATGCTCGCACATTTTGATTTCTTTCCAAAATACATGGAATCCAAGCTGTCGCTCTTTGCTCACATATCTTGGAGGACGGCAGGAAAGGACTCGCTGGAGGAGAGGGGTGATGAGCTTTCTTACGTATGGATCAAAGCTTTCATGAAGGTTTTGTAGAGGAGTATATTATTGGGAAATTTCAATCAACTAATTTTTTAGGCACCGGAGCGCAGCCTCCTTTAGAGTGGTGACTTTCCACTCCGACAGTAAGACAGCAACTGAGTTCGCTGACTGTGTGCTCAAAACAAGTGAAAGGATGTCTAGATTCCTCATCGCTAACATCGAGTTACTTCAAGTTTAGACAGCTTTGAATGCCTGGCCACAGCCAGGAAACTATAAGGCTGATAAGCTTGATGTGCCTTCAGTCTCAATAACAGCGGAATGGGAACAAGCAATCACTGGTCGACTAGCAGCAGCTGTGCAGTCGAAACGTCCTTCTGGCTCAGGGTAAATCGCGAGATGTCTAGAGAACTCTCCGCTCTCTGCAAAGTTCACCTTTCAGTGATTGTAGAGTTCTGGCTGTACACTGTCCGATCGGGATTCATGCACCAAGATTGGACAGTTTACCAGATGGCAGCTGCTTCTACTGTTTGAAGGAAGATGAGATAGAAGTATCTCAACGCTGTCTCCTCGAATGCCCCGAGTGCCAGATCAAAGCAAGAACACATCGGTTGTCATACTTTTAGGCACACAGGTAAAATAGCGGAAAAAACATCTAAACAGATTTGTAATAGATTCAAGGCGGAGTTTTATCGTTTAGCATCATAAAGGGCTATACATAACAGTCTAAGTGTAATCCTCCTCAATAATGAGGCATCAGTTATCTTAAATCAACCTAACCTTATCTAACCTTGCGATCGACATTCCCTATACCTCAAAGTAAAAAGTGGTTTTCGAAGAGCAGATGGTTACTTAAATATGACATAAGTACATATCTGTCTAATATTTCCATTCCTAATTGTCATTTTTAATGTCTTCTAATATGTATTCTTTGCCGCGTGGACCAGTTGCGTATCATTTTAGACTAGTTCCAAGGCTTGCATTTATCTAATGTATTATGTAAGTATGTAATGTATTTGTGTGGATGATAATTTTTCCATGCTGCGACTTATAATTGACGTTATTACACTTGTTTTTTGCTTGAGTTGACTTCACCTTCAAACTTTTTATAGCCAGCTCATTACGAGATCAATCATCTATTTAATTCAATAATATTGTATACTCGTTGATGCGGATTTTACGTTCTAAAGCGGATTATTAAGGAAATGCAATAAAGCTTCAGCTAAGTGAGCTAATTTAAATAAGTGATAATTTGTACATTGCAGCTATCGTAATTTGCTTCATGGGTAACTATGGTGATCAGGTGTTGAATGTAGTAATGCAGTTATGTCCGTCAGTTAGTCAATTCAATAGACAGTTTGGGTTTAAAGTTACTTGTATAAGATTTCTGGATGATAAACTACTTACTATTAAATAAATTTGGTTGACAACAGTAAAAACAGATGGTATAACCGACAGTTGTTAAAAATATAGACTTTGGACTTTGCAAAGCTGCTCTTATGCTTATTAAGAGAAGCTGCGACTATATATACATACATACTCATGTATGGCAACCTCCATGTGTGGGTGTCTTGTTTTTATTCATATTTGTTCTTTCATGAGTTCCGTGAGCCGTATCAATATTTCATAAGAATATGAAACTATGTGATCAATTAAATATATTTCATGATTATATAAGGAAATAGGATTTTTTGAAAAATAGTCACTTCATTCCAGTATAATTATTTATTTTCTCGAAAAATTACTTGAATTTCTTCACAACATTTGTTGTTTGCAAAGAAAGCATTTGAATTATAAGTAAAACTATTTAAATTCCAGCAGCGACCACAGATTATTCAAGCACTTAGCAGCGCCATTTACCGTTTCTTTTGTTGATTTCGCTTCGTCGTCATGGTTTTTGCGCAACAATCCTGGCAGGTGAGCAGCCACGCTGCTTGAGCAAAATGTCCTCGAGCAACTGCTCAGGCGCTCGCCATTCACCGAAGAATAGACTCTGAAAGAAGCAAACAAACGATGACAACAAAGCGAACGAGAAACGAAATTCAAAACATTCACGTTGAAAAGCCGCAACGGCTGCGCTGCGTAGCGTGAGCCATTGAATGCGACAAAAGTGCCATCGGAGCAGACGACGCGGGCAAAGCAGACGAATGCGTCGTTAAAAATCATTTATCACTTCCTGAGAACTCATGCGCGCCCATCGTTCACCGCAGCCGCCATCATCGACGCAAGCACACAGATGAATCACTCGCACTCGCTCACTCACACACACTCACATACCCACAAGAACACGTAAGTGCGCTTGAGGCGCTGCAAGCAGGTGTTTGTGGTGGCGCTCCGCGGCAAAACGTTGCAGCACTAAATCAAAGCCGGCAGACACAAGTACGCTTTTCCAATGCTTGCGTTGCGCGGAAAAAACATCATTGCTGCGAGGTGGAGAGCGTTCGCGAATGCAGCAAATCTTGCAGAACAAGATGCAGCAGCCGCGCGCAAAAACGGTTGAAGCACGTAAACAAATGTGTTTGAAAGTGTGGGCGGACGGACGACTGACGCGACCGACTATTATATGGCCAGCATCCAAATAAGAATTAAATAAAATGGTAAAAGCTTTAAGACCGTTACGTGCTGAATACCCATTTCTTTTTGCATTTGCCACCGCAATTACCTAATTTGACAAATACAGTAACTTATAACTGCACATTTGTTCGATAACATCCAAGAGGTAGTCCAACGAGTAAAACGCTGGAAAGGCAGATGTGGAGGACCAACTAGCAAAAGTTTTGTAAAATAGATTCGGCGACATTCAGAGCTTATATACACGGCAGCAACCGCTCAATAAAGCTCAATGGAAATCCCTTCACCTATTTTTCTATGGAAGACATAGTTTTTCGTTGAAATTTAATGTTGAATTTTTCAGCCAATTATAACCTACTTATGTGTCAACTTCTTATGTGATAACCGTTACCTAAACACATACATACATATATTTTTATGACAAATTATTAGAAGCTTATTTTCCTTCGGGGCCAAACCCAACCACAAAGTATGCTGTGAAATTTTAGACTGAGTCAATTTATGGTGTTTGATAAGAGCAAACTAAATGAGATTTATGGAAATAATTCAATGTGCGCCGAATGGTAGAAAATTGCTGATTATGACACATACTGGAAGTACGGGGTATGTTAGTAGTTAGGCGCTGGCATACAATTGGCGGGTTGGCCAATAAAAGCCACAATAAAAATAAGAATTTAAGCAGATACTAAGAAGACTGCCTAATCTTCTTCTTATTCCTCTTCTTCTTCTTTACTGGCGTAGACACCGCTTACGCGATTATAGCCGAGTTAACGACAGCGTGCCAGTCTTTTCCTCTTTTCGCAACGTGGCGCCAATTAGAAATTCCTAGCCACGTCCTTCTCCACATGATCTTTCCAACGGAGTAGAGGTCTTCCTCTTCCCCGTTTTCCTCCGGCGGGTATTGCATTGAATACTTTCAGAGCTGCAGTGTTTTCGACCATACGTACGACATGGCGCAGCCGTTGTCTCTTAATTCGCTGAACTATGTCAATGTCGTCGTATATCTCATACAGCTCATCGTTCCTTCGAATGCGATATTCGCCTGGGCCAACGCGAAAAGAACTATAAATCTTTCGCAGAACCTTTGTCTCGAAAACTCGTAACGGCGACTTAACTCTTTACAACAGGTGCTACTTTGGACTGAGTAAACAATTGAGAAGTGAAGTCCTCTCTCGACGAACAAAAACTGAATTCTATAAGTCACTCACAAATACAAGTGTAGAGGAATGGACGAAGACGGCTGAGCTTTAATCTTTCTTCGGCTTAAATCTCTTCTAATTCGCATACGGCTCATAAGGAGCATGAGTATTCGAAAAAGTTCATATAAGATCGATTAAGCGACCAAGCGCCAAAGTCTTTATTATTTTCTACACTAAATTTTGGAAAAATATAAAGCTATAAATAACTACAAAACAAGGCCTATTGTTTTCTCAATTAAATATGTATGAAAGAAAATCTAGTTTAACATTTAGTTAATGATTCTGGTGGTTTCCGTGGCCGTTAATCCCTCAGCGCGTAGACGTTGCAACATTGGACGATAGATGTCGGGCGTGAAGGGCAGACATACACCGCGCTCTTGTATTTCACCTAGAAAAACAGGAGGCACATAAATATAAGAAAACAGAGAAATCTTGCAAAGGTCTCTTCAACTAACCATCCAAAATCATCTTGGCTGCTATGGCCGCCGGTTTGCCCACAGTTTGGGCCATTGCCGAGTGACCGCCAGGTTCCCCGTAAACGACAAAGTTGATGCCACGCTCCTCGCGTCGGCCATCCTGCCAACGTATGCCTACCTCGTGACGCAATATGACCAAATCACGTTCTTGAGGTTCTGAAATGACAATAAAAGGTTTTAATGCAACTCCAATATAAGTGGAGCCGTAGCTTGTGCTCACCAAATGCCAAGCGCTTCGCCAAGTAGTGACTCAACGTGTCCAATGGTGTATTCAGCTTTACCACCGGCGTATCTTCCAATAGTCCCAGACTCTCTATGCCTTCAGCATCTCCGATACGTTCGGCCAATTTTTGCTTTAAATTCTCATAGAAGATACTCGAATCGGACATACCCAACATATTGATCACTAGCTGGCGCCACGTTACATCCGGTCCATGTGGATGCAACATTGGATGTGGCTCAGGATCAATCAAACCGAGCAATTGCATCGGCTGCACGCACTGCGAGAAACCCTGGTATCGTATGGTGCCACGCAGCAGCGTATGCACATCTCTGCCCAGCCCATAAAGCTCAGCGTATTTTGTGGAATCACGGTTCGGAAAACCTTCCAGGGCAAAACCGGGCAAGAAATTGAGTCTTCTCGGATTCGATAACAAATCGCCGCCACCTAAAATCTCTACAATCTGCCCTTTACTCAAATACTTCGCTGCAGACAGAGTGTTCAATAGCACACCACGTGGTGACCAAGAAAACTTATATCTCAGCGCATTGTCTGAGTGCTCAGGCGCCGGCAAACCGCCACAGAAGCTAACAAAAGATTCAATAACGCCGCCCTTCTCCTTCACCTCATCAATGCATTCCATTGCAAGTAAATGATCAATGCCTGGATCGAGCCCGACTTCATTCATAATGGTGACACCGTTGCGACGCGCTTCTTCATGCAGCTCTTTGATCTCGTCATTCAAATAACTGGCTGTGACCATGTGTGTTTTTTCAGCCACACAACATTTAGCCACCATGCCGTGCAGACTGTAAGGGAGCAGCGAGATGACAACATCCGATTTGGCGCACAACTCTTGTAAATGATCAGTGTTCTCAGTGACATTAAGGTACACACTGTCGACTCCATTATATTTCCGTGCCAGGCCATCCGCTTCTTCTTTCAACGCAGAGCAGACTGTAATCGAGACATCATTTTCACGCGCCAGCCACTCGACTAACGGCGCTGAGACCATACCTGCACCCAACACCAGCGCCTTCTTGGATGCCTCGAAGCGACCTTCGATTTTGTGACGCGAGCGGTAGCTACACGCGAAATCGGGAATTATTTCATGATATAAACGATCCTGAATAATACTTTTTATCATACCTGTTAGAGTCGCGCAGCTCCTGTATATACTGGAAGTTATCGGTCAGTCTTCCGTTACTAGCAATGATCGCCTAAAAGTGAAGAGACAGTGTAAAATAGGGAAAATATGCTAACCAGAAAAATATCTCTAACATCTTCAGGGTCCATCCTGAAATAAATATTATGCAATGCTAAGAATAAACGCATGCAATTCTTATCAGATTCGAATAAGACTGCACGTTTAACGCAATCAGTCCAACCTCGGCGCTATGCTCGTTCCCCGACTTTGTGCTCGTCATACGAGTGTCGTTATCAGTACTTTGCCGTTATTTTTAGCTGCACGTATTGCATAGCTCATTTTATTGTATATAAATTACTACATGGTAAATAAAAGTTGTACAGCTAAGTAATCGGAAACTTATGCTGGTTGTAATTAGCTTGAAAATTGATTTTTATAAATTCTTTCATTGAAGTTGGGTACTTACCGATTTGATTGGATACGGGAAGTTTTCCTCTTCGAGCGGTTTTTTGGCATCACTCTTAATTATGTCGTGCACAAATGGACTAAGCAGCTCTCCGAAGTAATCCGTCGATTCACGTGGTAACTGTGTGGGCATATTGTCGATTGAACAGACTAAAACGCCCGGGCCCTTAAAGCTCTTCATGTCCTTATTACGATCTGCGTCGTACAAGCAGAAAGGCGTGTCGATTGTGGTACACTCATTCATGAACTCAATGGAGCCGCCCGGATCGGCCGAGATATCACAGATAGCCAACATGCGATGCGGCAGCGCTGGACTTCCTTTACTGGTTGGCAACCAAGGCGTGTTCGCGGGCCGTAATAAGTTTTTAGCATCCGGTATACTTATCAATTTCGGACTACCTACCGCCCAGTAGATACCGTTAATGATCACTGAAGCATATGGTGCAATCTTCGAACTGAACGTCGATATATAACGCTCGGGGAACTCGTCATATTCACGCGCATCAAAGCCACCACCTTCACGCCGCTCCAAATGATCCGAGCGACTTACTTCACAGCCATACAACTTATTCTGACCTAAGCACATACAAATAAGAAATGTGATACATATTAAACATAACTAACTGTAATTGCTCACTACTCACTGCCATGCTCAGCCACTTTGCGTAACATCTCAGGTGGCACATACTCAATCGGCAACTCCTGGAATACCTCTTGCGCACCCTGTGACACATTGCCCGACCCAGTGAACACAACAGTCAGTGGGCCTATTGATTTAGGCATCATGCCTAACGAGATTTCATAGCCACAATCTCGAATTGCCTGTCGCGCCATCGACGAGTTCCGGTAATTATGCGCCGGTCCGATATGCATGAAGGGCGTGTGATGTCCCAGCGCCAAAAGACGTAAGCCAACGCCATGCAGTATGTTCACCATGCCCGCTACACCAGCGTATTTGCCGAATGCCACTTGACGTGCGCCACGCTCGTCCACTATGCGTTCGTAATCAATCAGTCGGATATTCTGTGAAAGGCATCAAAATCAAAGTGACGAGTTGATTGTAATGTGAAAGTGTGGATGTTGGCATAAGTACATGTGAATGAGTGACAAAGAAGGTCTGAATATCTAAATTGGATATGCTAAGTATTGTAGTTACGCAAACATAGAGTCCACCCGCTCCAAATAGGTTTTACTTGGCTTGGCAAGTACATCAATTATTTTGATTTCAAGTCGTGAAAATTCATTAATATAAAATAGCATAATGTGACCTTTGACACACAGACATTAGCCGACTCAACAAATTTGTGGTGGGCTGAAGACGTTTGGTCGATCTCTAATTGTCTAATGATCCTGTTTATAGGAGTTTTTTGGTACCACAACGGACCGACATTCTAAGCTGACCAAGTGAGATCTCTGTTGGGATCGAGCTTGTAACCTACTTAATCTAACCTAACATAATACAAGTACATAAGTAGTTTTCTTAAATGACCTTTGGAAATTTGGTATAGTTGCGTGAAATTTTGTAATTATTACTCACCTTCTCTAAAACGGCATCCAGCAGTGGCATATTGGACTCCTGCGCTTTAATGGTATGCGAGAAGAAGCAATATGTCTTTCCTGGAATGAGCGAATCGATCGGTACCTGTTTCACACCGAATATCACGGAAGCCTCACTGATATCCTCTTGCACCGTTGCGCCAGCA